>JAQIWH010003488.1:0-19777 GCA_034695005.1 Cryptops parisi | reverse complement strand
TCAGAAAGCAGTTTTTATTATTCATTTGACCATAAACTTTGCATATAAACGTGGTTTTTGAGAGTGCTTTTCAGTAGAAAATAATAAGTTTTGAGTCTTGAAAATAACATATTTGGAGCCACAGCGATGAACAGATAGTTTTCATAGCCTCTTATCAAAAGTGGATTTAAGACGTTTTGGAAATAACTTCAATTGCCTTATCGCATAATCTTATTTTTCAGAATATGTCTGCATTGTTAGACTGTTATTGTACAGTTTTGGTTCGATAAACCGTATTAAATTAAATTCATTTCATGTACTTATTTACTTCAAACTCAATAAATCTTGAACGAAATTGTTGATTATTGTTTACTTATTGATACAATGAATGCTCGTCATGGGAATTTTTGTCTGGTGTTTACTTAATTAAATTAAGAGAGAGTTACTATGTTATACACAAATTAACAATATACATTTAAAATTTAAAATATATACCTTTTTCTCTAAAATATCGGTATTAATACCGGGATTCCGGTATTATAATTAAATTATACCGAAATACCGGTATTGAAATTTCGGGCGGTATTGAGATCCCTACTCACGAGTTAGAACTATGAATGGCCTACTTATTAAATCGAGTTTCCCATTTTCAAGACTTGATGCCATCAATAACAAACCTCAAATGTTACAACGACAACAAGAAATCAAAAGATTGAGATCGTTGTAACGTTTGAGAGTATATTAACAATTTTCTTGGTTAATCAAATAAAAATTTCTGTTTAAACTTGTTCTCCAGCCTGAATTTGTGGCATTCGCATTGCGTTGTGCCGTTCCTAGTTATTTAGCACTATACCATTGGGTGCAAGCATAACTCAAACATTTCCTGGGGGTTTGAGTTGGCATTGTAAAGATTGGAAAACCATAACCTAACATAACCTGACCTTCAAAAGTAGATAAATCATACGCTACAGTGGCACCAAATTTTTATCGTCTGCAATAGTGTTTGCATAAAAATTGCAGTTCATATATAGCAGCCTTTGTGATCAAACTATTAAACATTTGATGTTGCAGTAAATGTTAACTTATTTCACTAATTGTGTCAAAAAAGGGTTAATTTAACAAAAAAAATTTCTTTATCTTGTTACTGATACAGTGCCATAATGTGCATTCAACTGGTGCAGATAATTTTTATAATAATTTGCATTAATTTCAACACTGAAATTACTTAATGATGATATTTATCATTCTAGGCTGTTTTCTATTATTCACTGACAGCCATATTTGCTGTGGTTTTGGTCTTGGTTATGATGATAGCTACAGCACCAGGCCACCAATTTACAAGTGAAAAACCTCATTACGTATCCAAAGATGACATGGCTGTCGATAGCATACTAGATTTGTTCAGGTATTGTTTTCATTCTGATTAATACTAAGATAATATGGTACTGTACAGACCACTCTCACCCTACAAAGGCTCAATTTACAAAGATTTACTGTAACTCATTTGTAAATTGAGAGTGACTTGTATTCGATTTGAATAGAAGTGTTTCCCAATTTTTTTAGCATACTATCTCTTTTTAAAACATATTTCATAAACCCCACCCCACCCTGGAGGGGGGGATAGCAGCCACTTTGGGAATCATAGGACTAGATCTATGCAGAAATAGAAACCTCAATTTATGCGAATTTTTGATTCTGCAGTTTCCCAATCATACATCATGCATCTTTTGATTGACACATTCTTATTGTAACCCGGTTTTATTTTATGCCAACTGACTGTCACACAATCAAAATATTGGATCTTATGAGCTCTCTGTATTATAAATGTACATTCAGTTTCCTTTTAAACTCAGTTAATAGTTAAAAATGTGTTGTTAACATGTTATTTTTTTTTTATCACTACCGATTTTTGATACAGCTTTTGTGGACCTTTAGAACACATTATCTGCTGTGAATACGCATAGCAAGGTGCATTTTCTAATAGTCCCCTTTTAGTCAGGTTGTGTGCAAAAATGAGTGTTGATAGGCATGTGGTGCAGGTTAATCAAAAGAGATACCGGTACCGTAAGAATACCGTCCAGGCTCTTTGCAAAAAAAAGGGTATTCGTTGATGCAAATTGTGGATGAATTTTTTTACTAATACTGGAAAAACTGACTGTTGCAATCTTCTTTAAACTTCATGAAACTGAAAATGCATGACATTGAATGGTAGTGGTTACCCAAAATCAGCCAGAACAATTAAAAACATTAAACTGATAGACATTTTGAACAAGGAAGGACAACCTGGAAATGGCACAAGTAATCAAAAAGTGAAACAACTGAGATTTTGCATTCCTCTGTTGAACCATGGGTTTTAAGAACGTTCTTAAAAAATTTAGTGAATACATCATGAAGCTCAAGTCAAATAAATGACAGCACAAGTTCTTGTGAAATCTTAGTTGTACAACTTTGGTATGGTTTTTTTTTGTTTGCAATTTCCACCAAACTATGGTAGCCATAACATGGCGATGGAATCATATATATCATTGAAGCTTTAAGAGCTTTAATTGGGATTTTATAGGATGTTTATATTTTTTCTCTTGCATTACCGGTTCATGAGCAATTGTGCTTTAAACATCTGTGCCGATTTTGGACCACCAATTGAGACCACCCTGTATAAAGAAATTACAAAATAAATTTAAATTTTATGTTGAATTTGTAAAACTGTGAATAATCATTTCCAAATTTTATTATACACTTTTGCATCGAGCTGAATTTACCAGATAGCTTTGGAAAGGAAAGAGTTTATGACTCTGGTGCTGTCCTGTATATACTCACCTGCCCACACTTCCAATGGTCATGGTAACACCACCTTTCTTTTCCAGTACCAGCTCCAGGTAATTTTGCACCCTGTGCAAGGATCACTAGCGCCCCCCCCCCCCATATATATATTGATTTATATATCGATATAAATTTCGATTTATCACTTTTTCCTTGATATTTCAAGCAAATTACTCAAAGTATCGATACTTCCCAGGAGCATCAAATTTTAAAAATATTGCAAATATTAATTTTTAAAAAACTTAAATTTTAAAAAAAGTAAAGATTATTGTTAAGTTGCTTGCATAAAAAAAACTTTCAAATTCACTTCCACTTTTTAGACATTGATCTCCAAAAACTGACAAAACAAAACAGTTTATGGTACTTTCCAGTTATAGCCGGGTGAGTCTGATGTTGATATTTGCTTTGTACGTGGTTTATTTTGTATGGGTTTATTTTGCAGGTTAGGTTAGGAAAACAAAAACACGTATCAAATGTATGATATGGTTTTGTTTTCCTAACCTATCCTGCAAAATAAACCCATAACCAAGTACAAACAAATAGCAACTCAGACTCGCCCCAGGTATAACCGGAAAGTACCCAGTTTATTTTCAAACTGTTATTTTATAATTTCAATATCTTTCATGAACTTTTTACATGGAACTTCCTTCATTTTTTGGATACAAGCCAAAAAACTATTTGACATTGTCAGTCTTTGTTGATTAGATTTATTTTCGACCTGTTAGTAGACCTATAGACCATAAGCGCATTATATGAATATTATATATTTTTTATATTATTTATATAAACTGCATATGAAAATTTATACACTTAAAGGCACCTTGAAAAACATTTCATAGACCACAGGCGCCTTGAAGAAATCAGAGCAATTGAAGAAATCAGAAATGTTTAAATATAATGATAAATGTACAAACCAATTACCAATACCAGGAAATCAATCAAAATGCAATTCAACAAAACCAGCCCAAACGTTAAAAAAAAAAACCAATTCAAAGAGGACGATTGAAACTGCATTCCATGCCATCCTTTTGTGTAATTCTATCAAACCGGACTTTAAAAATTGTCACCTAACCCCTAAACAATTTTTCTGTTATTTTTCATCACTGTTTTCCCTTTCAAATTAAATAGTTTTTCTTTCAAAATAATTTTGTTCTCAAAAAAAAAATTTTTTTTTCCAAAACTTTTCAAAAACATTTTTTTGGCGGGCAGCGCCCCTACAAACCATGGCTACCTGTGCAAAATACCGTGTGGCACCACCCTGGAGCTGGCGCTGTCTGTTCCATTAATCACTACTTCATTCTTAAAACAGTTATTGTTGTAATTTCACAAATTCAAATTACCGGTTGTATGTCGAAACACCGACAATCAAAAAACCGACGATCAAAATACCGACAAAATAATACCGACAGTTCAAAACATCAACAGTTCAAAATACCGACAGTTCAAAATACCAACAGTTCAAAACACCAAAAGTTCAAAATACTGACAATTAAGCATATCGTTTAAAACATCGACAGTTAAGAATGTAGACAATTATACTAACAATAACTTTCAATTATACTAACAATCATAGCTATAATGCATCGTCTGCTCTCACTAGATATAAACACATTGTCACTTTTGGTGATTTATAATATTTTTGTCACAAGTGTTACAAAGGGCCTGAAATTCTTGGATAAAAAAGTCAACAAAAAAAGCAAAATTAAAAAACAACAAAATTTGCAAAATTCTGAGGAAAATATTTTATTTGTATTCTACATGTTTATATTATTAAAAACGTATTCCACTTCAAATGATGTATAATACGTGCATTTTCATATGCCATGTCATATTGTTGATTGACCTTTTAAACAATTTTAAGGAATCGGTGTGATTTAAAACTTTAAAAAAACAAAAACAAACAAAAAAACACCACAAAAATACACATAAAACAATAAAAAAATAAAACAACAAAGTAAATTAAATTTGACAAATAAATAAGTAAAGAACAAAAGTATAAGTTAAGGTTATTTAAGTTATTTATATAATTGAAGGCTTGCCCGGAATAACGTTATATGTTACAAAAATTTAATATTGAGTTTATTATGAGTTTAGTCCGTACCAATTTAATTTGTATAGTTTTTGTTATTATTTTTTGTTAATTTAAAATTATTAACAAGTAAATACGCAACATTCTCATGTTCTATATTGACATAACTCAAGAAACATGATTTTTCGTGGTTGCTTGCATTTTTATTGAACTTTTTCTATTAGATCAGAATATTTTTAAGGGAAGCTAAATTTTTTCTAGGGAGGACTTAGCACTCCCTAGCTACACCCTTGTATATCACTTTGAAATTTGTCACTTAATATTGATAATCAATGTGTTGCTGAATGCTTTTTTTGTCATTCACTCAAAACTATGAATTGTTACATGCAACGTTATTCCAGGCAAGCTTTCAATTATAAAATTATACAGTTCACAATAACTGTCGGTATTGTGAACTGTCAATATTTTAAATGTCGGTAATCAAATTGTCGGTATTTTAAACTGTTGGTATTTTGAACAAATTGATATTGTGAAATGTCAATATTGTAAGCTGTCGGTATTTTAAGCTGTCGATATTTTAAACTCGGTATTTTAAACTGTCGGTATTTTGATTGTTGGTATTGTTGTTGTCGGTACCGTTTTTTAATTGTCAGTATAATGGCTGCGACCCCAAATTACCAGTACCACAATGTTGTAGATCAAATATCGGATAATTTGTCAAAACACGACTATAAAAATTAGCTTCAAAGTATCATACGTTGGGAGAAGAAGGCACCTTTGAACAACAAATTTTCAGTTTTTATTTGCTTTAAATTTTATCAGTTTTTAAAATGTTTGATAATTTATTAGCACTGTCTACTTGTCTAAATGTTATAATTTTTCCAGAGTCCATATATACTCCAACAGAAATACAATGCTCACTGTTCAAAGCTGCCCCCTTAGAGGGTAGCTTTGAACAAGGGTGGGGGTACTTTTGAACAGTGCTGGGGCACATTTGAACATAGCCTATAATTTTAATATTTTAATATATCCATCTGTGGTAATGAATATACAAGTGTTTTTTGTTTATCTTATTTGATATCCACTTAAATAGCACCAAAATAAAATCTCACACATGCAGACCAAATGTGCCCAACTCATCCATTGTAAGAAAAAAATCAAAGTTGTGATCATATGTTTCAAACAAATTAAACAACACACTGACAAAGTATGAAGAAATATATGGGCTTTATGCCCAATACGTTAAAATCAGCAAAGATATTTCCAGCTTTCTTGAAGTCCTTAGAGGTAACACGACACCAAAATTGTTTGGTTTTGGTGGTTGAAAATCTGAAAGTTGCACTGTATGGCTGACGTTTCTAAACATGTGATATTGATGATGCACATGCAGTGCAGTGTTGCCATCATTCAGCAACTGGTTTAAAACTTTTCCAGTTCAATTTGGTAATTAATATGCTCTTTGTTTAAAGGTGCTTCCTCTATAAAATTTTAACCTTGTAAGTATGTTTGATAATACAGTACATTTAAGCTGTTTATGTGTTTTTGTGGTTACTACCACAATACATTTATTAAAAATAATCAATTTTTGCTAAGCCACTGCACAAAAATTTTATAAACAGCTATTTTGGTGGGATTGGGGACCATTGGTCATAAGACTATTGGTCATAAGACTATTGGTCACGGCATAGGCTATTGGTCATAAGGACTATTGGGCATATGGGCTTTTGGTCATAGGACTATTGGTCAAACACAAGGAATATTGTTCATAGACTACTGTAAGTACTACTGTAAATTTAATTTTAAGTTTAAATAATACGCTTTTTTATTTAACTGCAATGAAATTAAACATTTCATTATGAGGTTTGTTAAATTGTTGTTTTAAAGTTTTCATTTTAAAATTTATTAATTTAAAAACACTCATCATATTTCCCATGAGTAAGTAATGCTTCTGTTGGAAGTTTTAAGTTGTAAAAGTTAAAGTTGAAGTTTGTTTTGTGAATGGGCAACAATGCTGTAGTTTCATGTAATACTATGTATGAAAAGAAAAGAAAAACAACATTGTTGCTGCAGGCTTTGAATTAAAAACTTTAAAAAGAACAGCCAACTGCTCTCTTCCCATCACCAAAACTGTTTGTTTATTGATTTGCATTGCTGCATGCTCGAAAAGCCATAAATAGTAACAGATTTGATGAATTTGTTGTATTTTTGAGTTGGGCTTACCTAGAGTGAATTAAAAAGGGGTGATCTGTGTTTCTTGAATTAATTCACTCAGGTGAAATTGTAATAGTCAGTTTAAATTATGAGCATTGTTTACAAGGTCAAAAGAGAAGTTAACTTACTAGGGCTGATCAAAAATTTCCAGGACTGATTTTTTAAAAATTTATTAAAGTACGAGTTATTGGACACTGTCCCCTTTAAAGTAATCCCCTTGGGAAGCTATACATTTTTCCAACTGCTGGAAGGACCCTGAGAACTCATTCTGAAATGCTGTTCAGTTCCTCCGGTGATTTTTCTTTAATTTTAACAGTTGAGTTGAATTTCTGCCCTTTCAAGGGTTTCTTGAATTTTGGAAACAAAGTTTGCAGGGGCCAGGTCTGGTGAGTACGGGGACTGGGGGATGATGGCCATGGCGTTTTTTATGCAATAATCGCGAATGAGCAACGCAGAATGAACAGGTGCATTGTCATGGTGCAAAACCCACGTCCCACTTCGCCACAGCTCTGGTCTCTTCCTTCTGACAGGGCTTCACAGTGGTCTAGTGGTTACGGCATCCACCTCCGGTACTCTAGTTGGTGAGTTCACCTCCCACTCGTGCAGTTTGGGTTCAGTTTAGGGTCTGACACTGTGGGAGCAAGTTTTCTCAGGGCACTTCTGTTTCCTCCTGCATCATGAAACCCTGTTCCATGTTCATCATTCTCACCACATCATTTCTGTATTTCTGATTTCTAATAAAGTCTGAGGGCCAATTGACATATCTGTAAGGCCAGTCAGTGCCCTCATTAAACTTCAAGTACCTACCTACCTACCTACCTTCCTTCTGACAGCCTCGCGCAAATGTCTCAGGGTTTCAATGACAACGTGATCGACTCAGACATTCATCTCCAAAAGCCTGTTGCAACATTTAAAAATTTTCTGAAAACGTTTTACCTAACTTCACACAAAACTTGACACAAACGCGCTGTTCTTCTTTTTGATTCATTTGACACAAAATAGCCAAACACAAAAAAACTTGTTTCACCAAAGTGTCTGTTACTTCACAACAAAGAAGGTTATCGCGAATCTAAAAACACAGGTGAGTACAGGAAATGTCACAGCTACTAATGCTACCATCCGTACCACACTCCGACGCTCCGTTTGTGGGCAATTAAAAAAGTCCTTGGACACTTTGATCAGCTCTCGTAGTTGCGTGATTTAGATGGTGTCATTGCAGAACTACTGTCTATCTACTTCTTGCTGGTTGAACATTAAACTGTAAACTATTTTGAGAAGAACATGTTATTCTATTGTATGATTCACATTTTAACTCATTTTCTAATACAGTTATCAAAAACTAAGTCCAACTTTCATTGAACTGCAATATGTTGTGTCGGCCTTTCTAGATTTAAAAATATATGAGCCCCCAAAAAATTCTAAATCATTGTGTTTCGAAAATTTGGCTCTGCCAATATGATTTTCAGGACCCAGGTCTGGCTGAATCATGATACAGTAGGTAGGAAGGTAGGTAAGTAAATGGGGAAAGGTGAGTTGCATTGACTGCCTAAGGCATGTCATACGATGTCTGCTGAACAAGACAGGAAGAAAAGAGAGGTTCAAATGTGATTAAGGAGATGGATGAGAAAGGGTGAGGAAATAGTAAAGATGTGAGATAGTACCAGAACGGTTACTTAGGCGGTGGAAAGGAGAGTCGGCATGTGGCTCCGCTGGCGGAGGAGGAGGAAAGAAAAGCAATCAACCAAGACGTGATGGACTGAGAGTTAAACGTTGCAGGCAGCACAAAAGAGTGGAAACTCGCCACACAAATAACCATAGCTGAACTGCATATGGACGATTCAAAGACATGCCAAGGCAACCTCGCGAGGTCAAAACTCATGATACCAGGTGAACCAGGTTGTTGTAGAGGCCTTGACATCACGGAGCTTATTGGATGTGACATGTGAGATTATGCCATTCGAGCTGCCAGGCGATGTGAATCTGGCTTGACAGTCAGAAGAAATAATGTGGTGGGTGAAGGAGCTGGTGAATGGTCTTGTCTGCAAAGCCTGCGAGTGTGATTCTAGGAATGCCCATGTGACCCACATCAAACTGATGGAATGCGCCAAGTTGAAGTGGCACAGGAGCAGAGTGTGAACAATATTGACCAACGGGTTATCTGAGTAAAAGTCACAAAGGGCAAGCAGGTTGTTTAGTGAAACAAAGCAGATGACAAAATGGGTTCCGAAAAATGCAGAATCTGACTAGGTTGTCTTGTTTGGAGATGTCAATATAAACTGGAGTAAAATTTTCGTAAGTGGCAAGGATGTTCAGGAAACAGCCCATATATTCATAGGTAAGAGTGTTAGTTCTAGGAAGGGAACGTGCCCAGGAACAGTGGAAGGGAGTACGGTGGGGAGAACCTTTGGCCAATCGGCTGGTTGGAAACTCTCAGCAGCAAGGATACCAAGTGAATGAGTAACCCAGTCTGACTTGAAAAGGTGAAAAGGAGAGGGTAAACATGCAGGATTAGAAAAGTAAACGTTGAGCCGAGCTGTGTAACTGCTGTTCTGTTCACCCAAAAGATGAGGAAAATGCAACTCTCCACTTTCAGCGCACAAATTAAGAATGGGGGTAGTGCAAAAAGTATCGATCACTAGGCAAATGCCAGCATGGTCGATACTGCAGAGACAAGCTATGTAGGAAGAGCAGGCAAAAGAAAAAACAATGGATGCATAAGTCAGTCGGGAGCACACAAGAGACCTATAGAGCATAAGAACTTGCCAGTCTGCTCCTGAAAAGTGGTGGCTTAGAATACAAAGGAAGTCGAGGGTTCTTCAACAATGCGTACGAAGTTGGTAGATGTGAGGGAGCCAGCTAAGGCGATAATCGAAGAGTAACCCGACAAAACAAACTTCAGGTCGGATGGTAAGAAGATGGTTGCCAAGTGTGGGATCAGGTCGCAGCAGAAGTGGATGTAGACCATCTTTGTCAAGGAGAAGCGGAAATAGTGGTAAAGAGCCCAGTATTCCAGCCGGTCGATAGTGAGTTGGATTTGGCGTTCTGCAAGTGTGAAGTGATAGCAGCGGTAAAAGATGATCAAGTCATCGACAAAGAAAGAGGCGACCACTGGGGCACAAATTTGTTGTGCAATGGAGTTGATGGCAAACAAAGTGGTATTTAAAATGCTGCCCTGAGACCACTGAGAGGAGAAGTATAATGTTGATGTTCATGTTGATGTAGGAAGAGTGCGCTTACCACTCACCTGACGGACATAATCATAGACTCTAGAGACAGGATTGTTGGTGGTCAGGGAAAAAGCATAGGTTCTCCAGGGAGGCATGCTTAGCAGCAAGAACAAGACGATGGATTTTCGCATGAAAAAGTTGAAAAATAAAAAATTGATGGGTAACGATTGAAGTGGCTCAAAGCCGACATCATCATTCCAAGAAGGAACAGTGTGATGCATCAGTTTGCCACAAGAAAAAGAAATGGAGACGTGAGCGGCAGAAAGGATAGTGCCGTGGATTGAACGGTAGGAGGCGTCGGTGTCCGAGGCAGGAGTAAGTTTGCCCCATTCCATCAGACTGAAGAAAAGGAGCCAGTTCGCCTTGCAAAGAATCCAATGATAGGGTTCAGGGGAGAGTCCCACCCTAGTGAAAACAAATGGAGAGGGGATGTTCGTTGACATAAGTCTGGGTGGACGGACCATTCCACAACCACAGCAAGAGCATGACCGCAAAGGGAAAGGTAAATCGCACTCCAAGTAAGGTGTGGGGCCTAAAGAGGAGGAGGAAGTGAGGAGGGAGTTCAGGAGTTGATTATGGATTCAATTTATAATGTTATAAAAAATGTTACAGATTGCAACATTACCTGTTTGTTAAATGACCCATTGTTTAACTAATTTTATTTACAGTGCATTGGTTGAATAAAAAATTTATTTACATTGCCATCATACTTTGTTTAAAATTTACATAATACTCACCCTAGTTGGCATAAAATTATTTTGATTAAAAATAGAAATGTTTAAGATTCGTGAATAAAATTGTCATTAAGAACAGTGAGAGTAACTGTAATTACAAATGTGTTTGCAATATCACAAAGAAATTACCACTAGCAAAAAAATTTTGAAACAAGAGCATAATTTCTTATCACTTTCTCATCTTCATGTCTATCTAGTATCCACATATAGAAAGGCATGCATTAAACTGTTGATGGCTTTAATGGAGCACTTCAGTTAAACGAAATTCCTTTCGTGAATACGATGGGGCGTTCAAGTTATGAAAGCATGTTTTGCTATATGCCCAAATCCAAAAAGCTTAATATGAGTCGCAACTTGCACTTTTCATGAATATTTTCTCTATGAGTATACAAGAAATTTTTTATGCATCCAGTTCTTGGACTTCAAGATCAGGAGACCAAGCATATTCATACAAATTCTGACGCTTCTCAAGTCGTTTGCATTTAGGACATGGCTTTTGTGCATCCATACATTGGTCATGGAAAACAGCAAGGCATTCTTCACACTGGTAAAAAGTAAAATTGTTGTAAATAAAGATTGTTTTATTCCAGTGGCAAACTAAGGGGAAGGTGGAGGGGGCAGTCTGCCTCAGGTGCCAGAAAAGCTAGGGGTGTCAGAGTATCTCGGGTGTTGGAGTGTGCAGATTTTTTGCCATATAGAGCTTGAAACACCCAAACTCCCACTCCCTTGCTTTGCAGTAGATGGCCACTAAGCTGGTGACAAAGAGACTGCAAATTGGCTGCAACTGCAAGATTGCAATTGTAATAGAAGAACACTGCTTTGTATTAAATAATGTAATCAGTGTTGTGCATTTTGCATTTAAATACTTTTTTGTAGAAGACTAATAAAAAAGTATTTAAATACAAAATACATAACACTGAATGTAATGAGCAATTTTGTCAAAAAAATAACATGTAAAAATCAATTGAAGTGAAAAACTGAACGCTTCATACAGTGACAAAAATAATAAATAATTCCAAGTTGAAATAATGATACATGTACCCGATTTTCTACGGATCTAGGAGCCTGTAACTCATCATTTTGTTAATGGAGAGTTTCTTGATGATGGTATCATCAATACTACATTTGACAAACAATACAATATTCTCATCAATTCAACAACTGAACAATTCTCAATTCTCAACAATTCTCATCAACTGATATACACTACAATGCATCCACCCCTAAACGTCAAATCCAACAAAGTGACTAGTTGTAGGCCCCTTGTAAATAAAAATCAATTGCTTTTCTTACCCTGTAAGTTACATCTGTCTCAAATGGGTAGACAATTTTGGTGCTGTTGCAAACTTCACAAACAAATCCTTTTGAGCTACAGAGATGACAAGAATAAACATGTTTTGTGGCAAAGCTGATGATCTTTGTTAACTGTTGAAACAAATTTCCATTCGGAATTTGCAAAAGATCCTAAAAAGTAGAAAAAAATCATATTATTTATATCATCTGTGCTGTGAACATCTGTGTTGTGAATTTAATTAGTTAATAAATAATGCTAACGGATAGAGAATACAGATGGATATGCTCATAAAAATATTCTTTGGGCCATAATTTTTTACGTAATTCCGCCACCACCGATTCACGACATGTGAACAAATATGATCGTAGATAATTTAGCTTGGTACGCAATTTCTGTAATTTAAAAATCAACAATTAAAACACATAAAAATTTATTTACTTGTATATATTCTGACAAAAGTAAGCTTGTTCTTAAAAATCAGCATTTCCAAATATTAAAGTGCATAAATATAACCATTAAGATAAATTGTCTTGTAGGCTTTAGTTGCAAAAAAAAATACATTACCAACATATCAGTCATCTCTTCAATAGAAGAATACAGGGAACAATTAAATTTGCGAATATCAATCAACGGCTCATCTTCAATGCATTCCAAAAAAGCTTTAGTATGCTTGGCAACTGAATATCAACAAAAACATCCTACATTAGCTGCTTAATCAAGGAAGCAATAAAAATGTGGATCGCAATCATACCTTTGTATTTTTTGAAATCCCAATTATGAATTATCCTTGCAGGAATGACACTTTCAGAGTCCTCATGGCATTCATTGCAATAATAACATGCATCGTATGAACAAACTCGTGCTTTCCCATAAACTGTTCATGCAGGTGAATTATAATAATTAGATTATTTTATTATACAATGTAAGTATAAAAACCTTTAAAACTCACTGATTCCAACAGGTCGTGAACATCCTTTACATTGAAAGTTCTGAACATCTAATCCTTTTTCGTTCTGTATTTTTCCAATCATATCGATTAATTCTTGGGTACGCTACAATAAAAAAATGTTTGCATGTTGAATGCTAAAAATTTCAACTTCCATTTCAAATGATAGTAAAATGAATTTCAGAAATTAACCAGTTTTGCTCAGTGACGCATTATGGTTCTTGGAGCTTTTAGGCAAAAGTGAATCATTGCAAATAAAATAAAATTTAATTAGTTTCTATACTTCCATATAAATTAATTTATGAATTGGAATTTTTAGTCATTGATTTGGGGGCCCTTAGAATTTAGGGGCTTTAAGTAAATGCCTATTGTATAACTAGAGTTTCTCAAATACCACACTTTTGATAAAACCAGTATTCAGAATAATTATTTTCAAAAAACCGGTAATACCAGTATTTTTCAGTATTTAAAAACAATAGAAATCAAACAATTTTTAACAAATTTTATTACAATTTATATATTTTAAGAAATAACATTTGTGAATTTTAAGTGCATTCAAAGACTGAGCAGATAACTATGATCTTATTTTATTAGAAAAATAATTTGTAATTGTAAAAGTGCACTCACTGTCTGTAAATGAAGGTTTAACAAAGTTGAAAACCGATACCAATACCGAATAAAAAATGATTTTTCAATATTGAAAAATCCTAAGAAATACCGGTTTTCGATACTGGTATACTGGTAGAGAAACCCTATGTTTAACCTGCCACTGACTTTTGCTTATCATAAAATGGAGCTGTAACTTACAAAATCAACATTTGCTGAGTGAATAGAAAATCTGTGTGGAATGACTTCATATCCAAGAATGTCAGAAGCATTTAAATCACTAATTTCATTTTCAGCCTGGAACAAACATATGTTGTCAACAAATCATTGAAAAAATACTAGTATATCAAAAAGACAAGTTATGTTCAAATGTAAGTTATGTACAAATAGAGAGGCGTATGAATAGTGGGGTTGCACTGTATTCTAAATGCTCACTATAATTTGTTACATTTAGTATTTCCATTTCAATTAAAAATAAACTAATAAGCAGTTATCCTACCACAATCTGCTGATCATCATTTGTATTCGTCATCATGGAATCCACAATTTCGTTGAAATTGGGAGTGCGAATGACACTACCAAATACTGGAGAGTAGTTCTTCAATAACCTCTCAAAACTTTCTAAACCAAACAAAATGTTTACAATGATGAGTACACAAAAGAAAATTCACAAAAAATGTAACTTAACTTGAACATTCACTAAACTATTAAATTACTAAAAAACCATTGCAATGTCAGCAATTTATCCTATTATGACAAATAACTAAGCAATATTTGTGTGGGTATTAGTATTTCTGCATTTTCTGGTGCTAATTTCAAAATTTTTGATGAAATCGTGTAGATCTCAGTGAGATTTTTTTGGAGCCTAACCCCACATTTAGTATGTAAACTGAGTCACGCATAACTCAATTTGTATAACACGACATTTTTTGTAACCTAACTACTGCATACACAAGGGTCATCTGTACAAGGGAGGCCATAAATAGCATTAGTTTCCTCATGAAAAGTTTTCCTTTGGAACCCTATAGTTTTCCCTTCATTTCTATGGCACAAACAGACAAACATCCAATATATAAACAAGATACAATTTTACACGAATCAATGTTATACAGTAGTCCCTCTCTAATCCAACATAATTCAGAGCAGCGTGTGTCGGATTACTTCAGATTGTCAAATTACTGGATTTGGGGAAAAAATCACTCTACGAGAAAAAATCACTCGTATTTATCCATACACCAACTTAGCAAAACTAACCATACAATACAGGGTACTGTACAAAGTATCAAAACAAAAAAACAACCTATGTACAGCAGTTATCCATCTTCAATAACATGTATTGCACACGAAATTCATCATTTTTTTTGCATGTACAGATAGTTTCATGTGCCAACCTGCTACCTGCCAAGTCTCGGACTGGCGATGTGTCGGACTAGAGAGTCTACTGTACTTATTCTAATACATATAATTTCGTGATATCTCATTTAACGCCGGAAATTGGTTCCAGGATGACTGTCGCTACACAAAACGGTATCCCTAAGTAATGGTTCTATGAACCAAATTACCACCCTATAACAATACCAGTAATAATACCACATGTAAAATATACAAATACAAATACATAAGTAATTAAAGTGCAATAGCTGTAGTGTAATAAATAATTACATAAATAATGAAAATCATTAAGATGTTAAGATGTTATGAGGCACATGTTTCTGGATTGTTTGTTCTCATCTCGTGGCATGTCAGCGGTCGCTAAACCACGGTAACACAAAATATACATGCTCCACAAATAATTCTGCCCCATTGAGGAGGGGGCAGATTGTTATACAAATTGCGCAAAAACTTTGCAAAGTGAGTGACTACTACTTATTATTATATTTGTATTATATTTTTCCTGTGAATTTATTACATGATCTATAATTATATCAATATTCCTTTGATGTGGGAAGAACGGACCTCTTTATTTTATATGATTTATTAGTTTCCATTGCACGAGCTGCAAGATGTTATCCAACTATTCAAAATGAGGAATTACTGTATTTTCAAATGCAATCAAAACTTTTCTTTGTTTTCTGTTTTTTTTTTTGTAATATCATAGAAATTTACAAAAATATTTCATGATTTTTAACCCATACTATAGCAATTAAGCGCACGTACAACTTCTATATTTAGCAACGCTGAACATTATAAGAAATGTAACTGTTTAATTCCATAACAACAAAATATGCGAACTTTGATAAATAACCTTTTTTTTGTAACTACTATACAAGAATATGCATATCATCTAGCTATGATTTTTGGGGAATGCAAAATGATCAAAACATACACTAGTCTATCTGCTAAGTGAACAGTTTTACACTACTCTATGAAAAATAATATGCATTACCTGGTTCATTGCTGATGGTGCTAATCTTCTTCTCATTGTCATTAGTTGTATTGTCATCGAATGATGAAGACCATCCCATTTTACCCATAAGACTGTTTCCAGCCTGTTGCATGTTATTTAAGTCTTCAGTGGTTTCAGCTTCAGCAACACCATCAGTTATTCCACGAATTACTTCAGAAGGAGATTTCAATAAGCTCTTCGAGTTGAAACAAGAGCAAGAGTCACTTTTCATGCTGCTTATGTAACTTTCAGGTCCATCGTCACCACAATTACAATTCTCCTCATGAGCGTCCGTGACTACAGTCTCTTCAACATTCTGAATGAGATTATTACTTGTTTCCAAATTTTGAACTGCATATGACTCAAATTGTGAAGGAGGGTCTGGACAACTTGCAGGACTTGATCCAAGAGAATCATATAATTTGCTGTCGTTGATTGAAACACACTGATTTAAGTCCAATGGCAGTTGCTGAATTATTGTGTCATTTTCACAGCTACGAGAAGGCATTTCAGCAAACTCACGATGTTTTGGTTTCCTTCTTGTTGGAGTTAGTGGAACTGGCATTGAATCACAAAACTGAGATGCTAAAGCAAACATACATTTTCTTTAAGAATATGAAACGAACTTGATCAATTTTAAACAAAACTTAAATCATACCTATATCAACTCCAGTTGTGACAGGCTCAGGAGCTAGTGGGGGAGCCCAAATGCCAGCTAACATCAGAGGGGCAGAACTCCACTGGTTTAAAAACTGGATATTGTAAGACAGCTGGAACTTCAAAGCACTAATACCTGTTGAGTACATGGAAAAAACAAAGAAAAGTTAGCAATTATTTATCCTTTCCATAAACAGAACAGTTTCTTTAGCCAGAAAGAGGTTAAGTTTACAACAAGAGCATTGATAAATGGTACTTTTACATTATCTTTTCACATTCATGATCAGCAAATACAGAGTAATATCCAGCTTTATAGCATTTCATTAATGCAGCATTTTTAAATTATATTAATTTTATTATTTGGGACGATTACCATACTTGCTAGAATCTGAAGGCGCTATTTCAATAGTAGCGTTTTGTTTGTATTTTTTACTAATGCAATTCATTAATTTCACCTTTTCAACCATTTTTATACATTACTGTGTACTTAATAAATGGAAGTGCAAACATGTTTATAAGCTTCCATCATGCACACTGGCAAAAAGGCTTATCTTTGTTTTAAGGATGTGATCTGGTCTTAACCTGCTGCATTAGCAGGTTGGGACCAGATCACATGCTGCATTAGCAGCATACGCCTCTAATATGAAACAATTTTGTTGACCAGGAAACCAGAAATAATACTTTTGCCCATTTTTAACAAATGTCTGTATATAGTAGTCATTTAATAGAATCAATTTAAAAGAATAAATTCACCAATTTCTCAGACTGAAAAAAATCAATGATCAGTTACCGGGAATCTCTTTTAGACCACTGCAGTGCAGCATGTGAATAATATATAGCTTCAAGACTTGTAAATGTAGTCTTTTTGGTAGGGATAGGCCGCCCAATCCTGAAAGATTCTCGAATTCCTCGAATATGGAATCTTTCAAATCATTCATATAAGAATCATAATTACTTACGGGTTCGATGCCCTCTTTGCTTGGAGCGCTAGGGTAATTTGTTTTTTATTGTCTTTCAATAACCAAACCTGGAGATTATGAGTATATCTTCAAGTTTAGGTTAGATAAACACAAAAAAGTAAATTAACAACACATCAAATAAATCAAATTGTCCTGGCCGCTAGTGCTCCAAGCAAACAGGGCATCTAACACGTAAGTACTGAATAAAAATACTATAATATGAAAAAAGGAGAAAAAAAGAGCTCTATTTAAAATTAAAAGTTTTTAATTAAAGCAAAATTTAAAATCTTGGTTGTACTAAAAAACAAAGTTTTTTTCCTATTATACTAGTAAATTAAAAACACTCAACACAGCCTTTTTAAGCAATCTAAAAAAAATCAGACACCTTTACTGAAGATTTTTATTTAAGAACACTAAGCATTTGATCTCACTCTGGGTCTAGCCTACTCTGTTTACTATCAGTTATAATACCTGATGTGCTGCAAAAAATGCCGTTTTATGTTATTTATTAACGTTATCAGGTATTTGGCCAGTCCAGCACTGATTATGATCATAAAATTACATGAGCACAACAAATGCCAAGTAGTACAATGTACAAACCAAATATACAAAATTGGAAATCCCTAAATAAATAAGTCAGATAAGCAAATAAGGCTTGTTTCTGGCAGGAGATGCACATAAATTATAGAATTGAACAGATACATATTGCATAACATTACATTATGCTAACAAACAGTGTATAAACCAGTTTGTGAAGGGTTATATGATGGAGTTAAAATTAATCTTTCCAAAGTTTTAACATAATTGAATCACGTAAGCTGACCAATAAAATCAAAACCCAATAAATGAAAATAAAACAAGCCTACTTTTGGCTGACTAAGTTAGCCATGGGTTTTCATTTTTTTGGTTAACTTACCTAGTTTAATTATGATCGTTAGGATAAGGAATTAAAAATTTTAAAAGTTTTAACAGTTTTTTAGGTGAGGGTTTGAAAGAGTCCAATGCCAATAAAGCACAAAGTTTCGAGTTTTCGAATCTCGAATATTTATCAAGATTCGTGGCATTCGAGGGTTCGAATGGCCCATTCCTACTTATTGGAAATAGAACACCAGAAACAATTATTTTAATAATCTCTACTTTTACCTTGTAGATACTTCCTTAAAATGTCAGATTGTTCAGGATCTCTAAGAAATGCAGCATGATTATAGTAATACCTGTCAAATAAACAAAATATATAAGTAACTCTTAATGATCTTTCACAATATTTTTTATTATCTGCAAAAATAGTCAAATGAAAACAATTTGAGCAGTTGACATTTTCTGCAAGGAAAATGGCTTACCACTTTTATTACACATAACAGAGCTGCTAGTCCAACGTATAATCGAACCTATATTAACACACTTGGCTGTTACAACTTCTTTGATTAATCATTTTTGCATATATTTCACATCAATAATTTGTGTGCCCACCATATGCCTCTGCAACAGCATGCTATCTTTCAGGATAGAAGCGTAATAGTGTAACACAAAGATTTAACTTATTTTCCACTCAATGTCTTTTAAAACTGCTGCAAGTTTTTCCAGCCTTCCTTCTCCGAATTCCGTAGAGCAGTGTTTCCCAAACTTTTCAAAGTCGCGTACCACGTTTAAGACACAAATGTTCCTGCGTACCACTTTTTATACAGAGATTTTCCTGCGTACCACTTTTTATTCAAGGGTAAATTGGAAGAAAGAGCAATACGTAAACATGTCTTTTTTATTCTTTTTGAAATTTCTTCCAATGAAATGGCAGAAATGCAGAAGTGAATGCAACAGGATGTGGCAAAGAATTGGATTAAATCAATAAATACATACAAACATGAAAACCAAAACTTATGCCTAACTGAAAAATAATCAGTTATAATTTTAGTATACAAAAATGTTCATGAT
>JAQIWH010003487.1:0-19782 GCA_034695005.1 Cryptops parisi | reverse complement strand
CCCGAGGCATTCTCAGGACATGCCCGAGCCATCTCATTTGAGATCTCTCTATCCAGAGAAGTAGCGGTTCAACGTTGCGGCTTTCTCGGATCACAGAACTCCGCACTTTGTCGAGCAGAGTGCATCCTGCAACTCGTCGAAGGAACCTCATCTCGGCCGCTTGCACCCGCGATCTCGTTCTCTCGATCATTACCCAGAGTTCATGACCATAGGTGAGGGTAGGGCGGAAGATCGAATTGAAAACGGAAAGTTTTGCCTTCTTGCTTAACTCCCGCTTACAAATGACTCCTTGATACAGCTGATGCATTACTGCACCAGCCGCCCTGATTCGTCTATTGGTTTCCCCTTTCACCTTTCCATCCCGAGAATGATACCCCGAAGTACTTGAACAACTTCACTATGGACAATGAGGCCCCGTTAACATACAGGGCACATTGTTCCGGTTTTTGAGAGACAATGAGTGTCTCAGTCTTAGCAGTGTTGATTTTCATAGAGGCTCGATTCACACTCGAGTGCAAATCTGTTCAGTGCGTGCTGTAGGTTAGACTGGGAAGATACCAGTATTGCAAGGTAATCTGCAAAAAGCAGGTGACTAACACTGACGTTTCTAATCATGACACTCATTGCCCTAGCTGCGTCTGACAATTCTGTTCATATATATGTTGAACAGGAAAGGTGACAGTATGCACCTTTGGCGGAGTCCAGCTACTACATCAAACGGCTCTGATCTACGTCCACTTACCCGAACACAACTTTTGCTCTTGGTGTACAGGGACGAGATTGCCCCAACAAGTTGGTCATCCACCTTGTACTTCTTGAGCACCTCCCACATCAGACCACGCTTAACTCGGTCGTAGGCCTTCTCCAGGTCCACAAACGAAATGTATACTGGTTTGGCCACTTTTCAAGCTTTCTCGATCATCTGCTGCAGGATAAAGAGTTGATCAGTTGTTCCTTGACCTCTACGAAATCCACACTGCTCGTCCTGTATCTGGTAATCGACAACTTCAGTCAGTCTGCTCTGGAGAACCTTAGCATAGGCTTTCCCAGGGAGTCTGAGGAGAGTGATACCCCGGTAGTTGTAATATGTCTCCCTCTGGTCACCTTTCTTGAAGATTGAGACCACCACTCCAGTTTGCCAGTCTAAAGAAACTCGTCCAGCCTGCCAGGCAACTCCAAAAACTCGTGTCAACCAGTGCGAGCCTTTGTCACCCAGAGCTTTGAACATTTTATGGCCGGATTAAATTGATGCCAGCGGTTTTACCTAGTTTAAGGGACTTTACAGCACCTCTCATCTCCGCCAGCAAAGGATTATTTTCCGTCTTAAATTGCAGCTCTAAGAGCTCTGATTACCATGCCTGGCAGGGTTAAGCAGTTAATTATTAGTAAGTAAATAAAATAGAAATATTTATAATACATTGTGATTTAGATATAAATGATAAAATGCAAAAAAAATATGAGCGCACAATATCCTGGTTGAGTATAATACAGTATTACCCTGGGCCTTAGTACAAATATTCTGGCCCAGGGTGCCCACCCCTTAACAATGTCCCTGCTAGTCTCATCTAATCTCAATAGATACAAGTTATTAATTAAAATGTTAGTAATCATAGGTGTAGCCAGGGGGGGGGGAGCAATGGAGCCGTTGCCTCCCCCTAGATTTTGGCAAGGTCAAATAATCAAATTATCTGTAACTTATTTAAACTTTAACATTGATTCGCATTCTAGGTTTTCCGTGAATTGATTTCAATTATCGAATATTTGGAACAAAATTATTTGCCATATCCATATCATACAATTTGTAAATTCAATGAATTCGTGTGAAGAAATATTTTTTGCTTCCCCCCCTGTCCAAAATGTTGGCTACACCCATGTTAGTAATACAGATCATATATGCTTACTTGATTGAAGGAAATGCAACTTCTATTGTGTAAACATCATTCCCTTCTGCTTGACGGCGTGAACGAGGTGGTTTGGTGCAACGCACTTTAACTTGCAAGTCGTCACAGCGCCCAGTAGGAATATCAGTTCTGGAGCACATTCGCCAGTTTTGATTGAGTTTTGTCAAACTGTCAATCACTTTATCTCGCACAACTTTGCTGCCAGATTCAGAACAAAGAACAGATGTAGGGAAATTCATTTGAAGCTTGAATATTCGCTGAGCAGCCGAGGCAGCTGAAATAATGATATAGTTTTAAGTTTTACTTTGAATTTTTTTTTTATGTATGTACAAAATATGCAGCAAGAGAATTTTGTTAGCTTCATTAAAAAACTTACGAGCACAGGCTGGATAGACAAGGGGTACTGTAGGATCGGATGTAGGACGCCAGAAACCTTCTGGTCCACAAGTGTAAAATTTCGGAGCAGTTTGAGAAAATTGCATTCCTTCTTGACAAGCTATGGAGCAAGCTTGGTATGCTCCACCTGGTCCCCATTCTGAGCAATGTTGTGTTCCTTTTTCTGGGGGCTGAAGTTTTGGACAAGCTTCAGCTAAAATGTTCAATAGTCAAGTATTAATAACGAATGTTTCTATTTGAATGGACTGATTTAAGCATTCAGCGATGGAAACAAGAAATTACACATTTAAAAATATCTACGTTAACAGTATTGAATAAAAACTTCTTATAGCATAGAAATAAACTGACTGGTTGATTACTTACTTATTACATAAATGGTAAATTTGCATGTTGCTATGTTATTAGCTTCATCAACAGCATAATATACAACTGGGTAGGTTCCTAATGTAAGAACTTGTCCGGGTGCAAAATGGTTGACTTCATCGACTTTGGCTACTTTGACATTATCCGAAAAGCGAGGAAGTGCCCAGTATACTTCGGCTGAACCACTCGGGGCTACAACCCAAAAGTCATCAGGACAGAAGTCCACCTTGGGTGGCATTTTGTCTTGGATGATCACAGAGCAGTCTTGTTCAGAATAACCAGGAGGACATAAGCGTTGTCCACAAGTACCAGGAGCGATTATTTCTATGGTTCCATGTATCCTGATATTAGAAAAAATAATTTTTTATAAGGGCATGATATACTTGTACATATTGGTATGCAGACTAAATTCTTTATAAGTTTTATACATACTTTGTGTATCCACTCCATCGTAACAATTGTCCGTTGAAAATTTCTTGAGCATTTTTACAGCTACGAACTTGAAGTGGTATTTGTCGGGAAGTATCAAGTGGTAGATTCCAAATATTTACTCTACTGATGTGACCTCGGAACCCAACTTCCGTTTTCATCAAATGTTCATCTTGATCAGTCTCTGCAGTTCCTAGCGTGACATAACCACTAGAGAAAGCAAAATAGTTTTAATTCTAAATGTAAATGTTACAGTTGTGTACTTAAAACCAAATATTTTGTTAATTATAATAAATTTCATTTAAGAACAATTGTTATATCACTTACAAATTGGGAAGCTTCTTATCTTTCCCATAATTTTCAAATGTTCCAACAATAACGGCATCTACGACCAATGTAATTGTTCCTAAACTGCCATCCCATACTACAGCAATATGATGCCATTGACCATCGTTAATTGGAAGAGTGTTCAGATAGGGTAGTATAAGACTAGGTTCATCTGCAATCAAGTGCACAAAAAATCCAGAACTGGAACCTCGTAGTAGAACGTGCTTTCCAATTGGCAAATAAGCAGATCTGAAATTAAGTGATGACTCTTAATAATTGCAAAAAAAAAGTTGTTTTTTTATTATTAGGGCTCCGCTCCTGGCCGTGTTCTAGGTACTGGGTCGCGGTATTTTGAATTCATTTCATCATGTCTGTGATTAGTTGTCAGTTTTAAAAGATGAGCAAGTGTGAATGAGTGATCAGTAGTTTTGGATTGTGTAAAACTGGGGTAACTAAGAAGAGTAGGTTTTTAGTTTTCTTGGTAATTTCATAAAACATTTTTCTTGGTCATTTCTTCTGAAATTATCTAGAATTTATGCATGATAAACTGACTCATTAATCACATTTGTGACTAGGCAAGCCTCTAATAGTAATTTATTACAATCTATGGGGAAACTCTTATTTATGGATAAACGACATCTAGTAAAGTAAGATCTAAAATAATGCTAGTGGGCAATTCAAATGACATTTTTTATCATTAGCTTTTCAATAAATTCTTGGTATTAAAAAAAGTCTACTACTTTAAACAAAAAAGTTACAAACTATGAATACTCAACACCACGATTATTGAAACTACACAAAATGAGGGATAACTGTATGTTTAAATATTGTACATCAATAATTGAATTAAGAACAACAATGCGATTGTTAGTGGTTCCAATGAAGTTGAATCTTCGTTTCAGTGAACTTGAAGTAAAATATACTTTTAAACTTACTGTACAGAATAAAGCGTGAAAAAGGTTCCTGGCTCATCATTGCTAGAAAACTGTACCCACATTGCCACAGTTAAATTACCACCATCAAGAACGAATGGATATGCCAATGATGCACTTGCACTACTTGTTTGGCCATTGATGAACATGTCATAATCAATGTTAACCACTAGGGTATGAATGAAAAAATATATTATTTTACCTTTCGCATGATAGATTCTAAAATTACTTTATGAAATAAGTAGAAAAAATATTTAACTACCTTTTCTGCAGTCTTCTCCAGTGAAGTTATTTGGGCATTGGCATATGAACTGGTTGCTTAAATCAACACAAGTCGCAGTTTGCGGACATGAGTTGGGAACACAATCTTGAATGTCATGCTCACAGTTTTTACCTGTAAAACCTGAAAATCACAATACAAGTAAAATGTTATATGAATTGAATATTATCTGAATGTTTATTTTGTTTTCAAAGATGTAAACTCCAATTCCTACCTGGTGGGCACAAGCAATGATAGGTCTTGCCCATTTCCATGCATGTTGCTCCATTTTGACATAAATTAGCAAAGCAAGCATCAAAGTCATATTGACAACCAATGCCACTGAATTCTGATGGACATGTGCAGTTCAAACCACTTCCATAATCATGACAAGCACCTCCATTCAAACAAGGATCACCAATACATCGCTGAGGTGTGATTTCACATTTCTTTCCATCTGTTCCTGAAGGACACCTGTTTGTAAAGCCAAGATGAGTATGCAAACTACACTTGGTTGATTTTTGGTTTGGATGAATACTTACACGCAGAAATAATCCTGGAAAAGATTGATGCAAGACGCACTGTTCTGACAAGGATTGGCATCACAATAAGTGATATCCGTTTCACATCGAGAACCTGTCCAACCATTAGGACAAATGCATGTGTAGGCATTTATACCATCAATGCATTCAGCACCATTTAGACATGGATTGGATGTACAGTCGTCCATGTTGATTTCACATAAATCGCCAATGAAGCCTTTTCGGCATTTACATTGGAATTCATTATCCAGATCAAGACACTGCTCAGTGCCATCCGCACTGCAAGGATTGCTTGCACAGTCATTAGTTGCTGCTTCACAGTGAAGACCTTACAGAAAAATCATAACATACCGGTACCGTAACTACATGAACTTTCACAGACAGACATCATTGAAGAAACAACAAACAATTAGCAAAGTAATTTGAAATAACTTGCTCTTAATCTAAGATTTTCTCTCAAATCTTCTTATGCTAGACTTTAGTTTTGATAGCGATTTTGATACAAATTGATCTGAATACAATCGATAGGCAATGCACGTGACAGAGAGGATACAGCACAAAGATAGTGCTTTAGCAAAGAACATATTAATAGAAGATTCTAAGCCAGTTTTTAAACTACTGTTATCTTGAAAGTATACTGTACATCAGCATATTGATTTATAAGTTGTTTTTTTATATGCGATTTATATGTGACAAAAAATTCTCCCAGATGCATGTTATATGCAAAAAACGTTCGTGGTTTACAGCAATAGTGTACTACAGAGGTGACCGAACTGAACAGATTGACTGTTACAGTTTTGCCACTTAATGGAAATTTCAATTTGTGCAAAAAGATTACCTAAAAATCCAGGTCTGCACTTGCATGAAAATCCATCCATTCTGTTTTCACATGTACCTCCATTCTGACATGGTTTTGCATCACAGAAATCAATAGGGTGTTGACATATTGCACCTGTTAAGCCAGGTTCACACTGACAACGGAAACCATTTTTTACGTTTACACAGGTTCCATTTAAGCATGGATTACTTGCGCAATACTCAATTGTAACGTCGCATTTTTCACCTAAAAAAAGTTTTTATGTATTATTTTCATCTTTGTGGAACAGCGATATATCATGCAAGTTAGATGAAAGTACAAATTAGATTTAACTGTTTTACCTGTTGAACCTGGATTACATATGCACATATAAGAGAACAGATTGTCCACACAGATCCCATCATTGCAGGGTTTTGAAATGCAAAGATCAATTTTCTGCTGACAGCGTTTTCCAGCGAAGCCAGCAGGACAGTCACAACTAAAGTCATGAATTAGATCTGTACATTTGGCATTTAACAGACAGGGGTTTTCTGAACAATCATCTGCAATAAGAAACAAACTTGGGTCATAAATTCTGTCTTTACTTTTTCCATGTTGAAATATTTTTTTTAACTAGAAACTTGAAAAATTAACCTATATTGATGTTGCATGTTCTTCCACTCCATCCATGTGGGCAAGCGCACTGATAACGTCCTTGTAAAAGCGGAACACATGTTCCTGCATTTTCACATGGATTGTTCTCAGCTGAGCAAGGATTCACTGTGGTATTGCAGCTGAAAAATGACCATTATGTGTTTTTATGTGTGACATTATATTGTTTAACTGTAGGAAAAATACTGTAATTATTAATCATAGTTTTTACTTTGGTCCTGTGAATCCAGAGCGACATAGGCAATTGACATTTCCAGAACCTGGAAGATTTTGACACATAGCATTCAATGGACAGCTGTCAGTACGACAATGTTGTTCTTCAATTTGGCACTGCAAGCCACTATAACCTGAAGAAAAACAAACATTTATTTCAATTCATGGCAATTAGTGGTGTATGAATGCAAATAAAGTTTGCCCATCCAAAGCAGAAACACATAAGGGAATTTAGATAACAAACGTGTTTACCAGGTGGACATTTGCACAAGTAATTCTGTGGGCCATCTTCACATGTTCCACCATTGAAACATGGATTACTTTCACATTCATCAATATCCACTTCACAAAGATTGCCTTTGAAGCCAGCAGGACAATAACATTGCGTTTCGTGATTTCTTGCCAAACAAAGACCTCCATTCCGGCAGCCACTTTGTGCACAAGAAACTGCAATACAGTATCATCATATGTATATGTAGTTTTATGATAGGTCCTAGGTAAAAGTAACCTTGTATTTATTTTACCTTCTTCACATTGTGTAATGTGCTTGCTGCCAATTTGACTTGTAATACTGTTGGTAGGACATTCTAAACATGCAGTTTGTCCTTCTTCTGATTGGTAGAAGTTTAATGGACATGGAGTGCAAGGTTCCAAGGATGTCCCAGAGTAAGTTCCATTAGCACAGCGAGCTGAAAATAATCAAATTTTTTCTCCGGTTTATTCAAACATGTGGAATAAATTTGATTAAGTGGGCTAGTGTTTAAGCATTTTGCTTACCACGACATTCTGCAATCGTTGATGCTCCTGGTTGATATGTGAATGTGTTAGGTGGACAAATCTGACATTCTTTGAATCCTTCAGATGGTGATTCACCGGCATAAGATCCTGGTGGGCACTGTAGACATGGTATTAAACCGGTTGGAGAAAATGTGCCCCAGCCACAGACAGCTGTTGAAGCAAGAGACAAGTGATCAGTTACTTGGGTTTTTTTCACTTTATAGTATAATTATAAGTGCTTTCACTTGTCAATCAAAAAGAAATTGTTTACTTAAAGCATGATATATTAATACCTTGCACCATAATGGTACATTTGCCAATGTAATTAATATTGGTTTAATTTTAATGATTGAATAGTAAATAATTTTTAAATTTATCCGCAAGTGAATTTTGAGCTCAAAGTGGATTTTTGCAATTATCATTGCGCAAATTGATAGCTTAAATAAATACAACTAACACAAGAAACCATGAAATATAAGATAAGTAAAATCATTCAATTAGTTTTCTGTTGCTTTCGAGAAGAAAACAAAACAAAACACTTGGAGACAATATTTTCTATCTATGTTTTATCATGATGATTGATTTATAAAAAATTTTTGACTAATTTTTGATCTGAAGATTAGGTGACTCAGATAATCATAAAATTGAAAATGACATAAGCAGGATAATTCAGGCTTCACTTAGAGATGAAAACTTGTGAAATTTACTTACGAGTGCACTCGTCACTGGTCTTGCTTCCTTCAAATTTTGTGTAGGTATTATGAGGACATTTAACGCATGATGGTTGATGCAGCCTATCTTGGTAATATCCTCTTGGGCAACTTATGCATTCTTTCTGGTTCGGAGATGAAAACGACCCAGCAGGGCATGGCACTGAAAATTGAATTAAACTTAGTGAAATTATACTGGTATGGATGGATGCGAATGATGGATGGTAAGCCTACTATTGCAATAACGTTCAACACAGCTTATAACATTAATATCCAGTAGACTCACAGCATTCTGGAACAGCTGAAACTGCATGAAGCATTTCACCAACTTCGCATGTAAATCCACGTGTAATATTAGTGGATTTTGCTTGCAGTCCTGGACACTGACTTCCAATATGTTGTGCGCTGATGTTAAGAATGGATTCTATAATGATTGTTGTAGCTGGATATGTCAAATCAAAAATGAATCCCAGTGTGCTACCACACAGATCATAAACTTCGCCCTGTCTGATAGCAGGATCAATTCTTAAAACATAATCAATGATGATCTACAAAGTAGAAAAGAACAATAAGTCCACAACAAACAATATCATGATGTACACGTCTACACATACTGATATACTACACATACTGATTTTACCTCATTATTGCTGAGTATTCTTGCTGACACATTGAAAAAACTGACATTGATGTTGATGTTTATAGCACTGCAACGTTGTGTCAAAACTGAATTCAACGGCTCAAAGAAATTAGCAACGTAATTGATGTATTCATTCAAACAATGTGGTTCTACCACTCCATTAGCACGGTATAAAACATGTGGAATCACGTCGAATGCAGCTAAATGATTTTCTGAAATAAAAAATAGTTGAATATTTATAACTTAACATCCTGAATCATGTCAATCAGGGGTGGATTAACCATTAAGGAAAATAACTACGCATTAACGGCATCAAGTGAAAGGAGCATCAAGCAAAAAATAAATAGATGTCTTGAGTCCAGGACCTGAGGGCCACTTTACATGAAAAAGAGCTCCTTGAACTTACAAGGCAATGAAATTAGTGATCATTTTGCTAGTAAAACCTGGTTTGTGAATGAGTGTGACATTTGGAAGGTGGACTATTGCTTAGCCGTGGTAATTAATTCATCTTTGATGTCAATACAAAGATATCAATGAATGAAAAAATATTTTTCCTTAATACATTGTATTAAAGAATGTAAAATTTATCCCGTTGAGCTCTTGTTATTTCAGAATTCTTCATGTTAAAGGCAATTTATAATATTTGTATATAATTACAAATAACTTTTTTACTCACCACTAGGTATGCAGTCTGGGATTATTTGGCTTGGATACCAAGGCCCCTTTTCTTCACATTGGATCATTTTTGCATTTTCACCATCTACGAACTTGTAGTCATTCAAACAACTGGCTGTGCAGTGAAAGCCTCCAGCACCAGATGGCATGCAAGTAACATTGCCATTAGCTGGTGGTTTGATGGACCATTCAACACATGGAGCAGCTGTTAAGTGAACGAAAAGATTTAATGTTTGTAGTAAAGGAATTTTATAAAATTTCATAACAAAAGTTGTTAGTCCAAATAAATGACTGGGTTATTTTGATTTTACTTATGTATTGAAGCACAGCACAAAATCAACAAAGTATAACAAAAATATAACAAAATGCAAAACAAACAGGTTTGAAAACATTTAAGCAATTAAGAAAATTAGGCTGCTTGAAATTAATACACAGAAATCACTTATAATTACTGTATCTAAACATTCATATGTGTACAAAAGCCATTGGATCGTGTTAAACCATATAGTGAACTAACTCACTTTTTAGAGTTTCTGAGTTAATGCTTGAAATGAGATCACTATAAATCATAATGTAGACATAAACTAAGAATTACTGCTGGAACAATTAGAAACAATTACATGGCAATGCTTGTAATTGTTTTTGAACCAGTCGGAGTAGCAGTACTAAGGTAGGTACCCTATGGAGTCCATTGTCCACATTTTGGACAAACCATACATAAAATCATCATTTTCTCAAACTGAAGTTTTCTTACTTAGGGACTGAATGACTTTTTCCGGGCAACATTAAGGTGCTCATCCGAGCTATTTGTGGCGATGGTATTGTCAACCAGAGAGTGTTGTTTTGCAACTTTTTGGTGCTCATGTCAGCTTTTTTGATTGCCAACATCATTTGGTATGGTTTAAGACGATCCAAATTATTATAATAGAGATTTTTTAACTATTGGGTGCCAAGTAACAGCTTTTACTTTTTGTAAATAAATCAATACTTTACCTTGTACGGAAACTTGAAAATGACATGAAGCATTATTTCCAGACTTATCGATGGCTGTAACGGTGACATTCTGATAATTGTTTATAGACACGTTGGCATAGGTTGGATTGAAAATAATGCTGGTGAAGTTAGAATTGTCCGCAGCATTCACTTGGGTGGTATCATTGAAATAAACTTCGTAAAACTCGCGTTTCTCAACCAATTCAACAACATAAGACTGTGGACATGCCAAGGCTGGTGGAACATCATCTGAAAAAAACAACTATATTATAGCTATTGTCTAAAATATTTCCACTAAACAGATTATAGTGTGTTGTGTACTCTTTACCTGGTATGGTAATAGTGATTTCACAAATGGCTGCATTGCCATCAAAATCATACGCAAGGTATTCAACGATGGTATCTTTGAATAACATAACAGGTGGTCTGAAACCTAATGGAAGGACTTCTAAGCGTGCAATACGACCAGAATTATCAGTAGCTTGAGGTATTGGAAACATGACTGGTTGTAACCCATCTTCAGTTTTGTTTATGATAATTGGTTCCATTGGACAGTTTTTGAACTGTGGAGGTTCACTATCTATAATCAGAAATGTTGATAATTTGAATTTCATGTGTTAAGTAAATGAAAAATGAAATAGGTAACAAAGTAAACACATTTTACTTACCAACGCATGTTGGAAATCCATTGTCAAAACCCAAAAGACTAGTTTTTTCTTCGTCATCACATCCCATAAGTTCAAATTTGAGACAAGGATTTTTATCATATGAGACGATTCCTAAAATTACAAACCGTGCTCTGATACTTTTAGGTAATGATATGGATGCAAGTTCACCATAGTTTCCTGGATCACTTCTTGATGATAAGTTGAAGTTCTAGCATAAGTATAAATAACAGAACTTATTAACCAGATTGTTAATTGGCAATTAGATCATGCTCCCTATAGTGTGACTTACAGGAAAGTAAACAATGAAATTTTCGTTTTCTTTGGATTTATAAAACAGTCGAATTTCCTTTGGTCGACCAACAACATCATCAGTCACAACACCTTTCACTAGAATGCTTTTGATACGTTTCACAGAAAGCAGATCAACACTGACAAATGTAAAAGCTTCTGGCTGTCCACACCATCCTGTGGCACTGTACAAACGTGCATTCTAAAATAAACATGATTTAGCTTTAAACCATTCAGCAAACACACGGATCATTCTCATTTTGAGTTATTTAAATATATCAGGTGATATATTTTATCAACATTAAATCCTTGGCAAAAAATTAACAAGCATAAATTCACCTTAGCTTCATAGTTTGGTCTTTCTGATGTTGCATTGAATGAAGAATCGGGAATTGTTCCAGAGGCAATGCCTATTGGTTTTACCACAGAACATTCAGGGTCTGAAATGATTAGTAAACATAACAATGTAATTTCTTAATAATAGATTCTTAAGAATCTACCTACTTTTGAATCTATAAACATTTTGTTGATACTTAATTTAATATACAAACATTTTGTACTTACTTTTTACGCATGATATTGGAATGGTTGTGAGTGGAATGTATCCAGGTCTGTTGCAAGTAAACTGAACATCAGCACCTTGCTCGTATGTTGTTGCCACTTGTTTCCCATCCGCTGGTCGACCAGGATCTTCACAAACTGGCCCTTCACAACTTAGATCTCCAAAATCCCACATACCGTCTTCTTGACATCGCACAACATTGTCTTTTTTTGTAGATGAACCTGCTAGCTTGAAAGTATCCTCGCACATAAAGTTGAAACTTGAGAGATAACGAGTATCAGTTACTGTTCCATAATTAGCTCCTGGTGTGTTTACTGGGGGCCCGCAGTTCACTCCTATAATAAATTCATTCATTTTGTTATCTAGCCACCCACCTGAAAGTTGGCAGAATTGCGATGATATTAACTTACGTTCGCATGCTGGCTTGATTCCTGACAGCCAATGTGCTGGTTGTCCAGGTTTAGGGTCATATACGCATTCACGAAATCCAGCAGTGAGGGATTTACGTAATTTTTGTCCTACATCTGAACACGAAAATGTTATATTCTGCATAAACTTCACTGTCATGTTCTCTGCACTTTCATAGTTGGTTAGTAATCCTTGGGATGGATCTTCATTTATTGGATCACAAAATGCAACTAATGGTAGAAGATAATTGATTTTTTATGTGATCAATTAATAATATAAATATCCGAATGAATGTAAAACTGAAAATTGGAAATTGAAAATTTTACATTTGCAAGTGGGGGTGGTTCCATTCCATGCACCAGATGCAAGGCATTGAAGTGATGGATTTCCATTCATGATATATCCAAAATTACACTTAAAGTGTACCATTTCACCATAATGGAAAAGTGGTTGAGTGGACAGTAACTGACCATTTTCTGGATCAGATAATTTTTCACACATTTTGGCTGAAAAATTAAGATACAGCATTATAACAATACAGATTTGTAAAATATCAAATAATATCATCAAGTTAAACAACTAACAACTTACGAACGCAAGTTTTGTTGATGCGATACTTGTCTCCATCTCGTAAGCCATTTTCACTAATTGGTATTGTTATTCCAGCAGTACCATTGCGAGTGAACAATTCGTATCCTGTGTTGCACTGACACATATATCCCCCCTGTGTATTGATGCATTTATGCTCACAACCACTGTTTTGATCTCTGCACTCGTCGATATCTGTAGGAAATTGTCATTTTTTTGAGTTTTGGTTTTATCATTAAACAATTAGTTCATGCACATTTGGGAATTCGAACAATAATTTTGTAAAAAAAGTGTTTGATTCACCTCTACAATCTTGTCTAGAACAACCCATCAGTTCAAGTCGTAAGCAAGGTGCAAAACTGAATTCTTCTATGATAAACCGGACATATCGAGCTTCCAAAGGACGTGGAAGATTAAACACTGAAGTGCCTGAAGCTGCATCTGCTGTAGTTCGGAACTCTAGTGTCTAATACAATAATTAAAAATGAGTAAAATATACATTGTTTCGATGTTAAAAAAAAAAGCGGAGATTAAATAGCAACGGTTTGAATTTTAACTGATTGAAAAAAGTTGTTATTGAAATCTAAGAGTTTATATTATTTTGAAATTTATGGTACACTCATAACAACGAGTTCATTCACTAACATAATTGTGTAATTTACCTTTCCATCAAGTGTACTGTATTCTCTGAAAATGTCTGTCAAATCATCGCTGTATTGAATGCGTAATACCGATGGAAAAGCCAATGGTCCATCACGTAGCTTAACAGCTTGAGAACGGAACCCTCGAACAATTGTGGGAGCCAGTAAGTCAACCTAAAATAAGTTTTTTGTTATGAAATTGTTATGCACATCTGTTAATGAAATGGTATGTTATTATGAACAATTGTTTCAAAATTTATAAACAAGTTAAGATTAGTTACCAAAATCCAGTTTGAGTCCTCTTTTGGAACATTACCACACCATCCCACTGGACTGTTCAAACGCACACCCTATGAAATAATTATTTCATATTTTTTACATTGTTACTGTAGTCTAGTGTTTTTAATATTTCTGTATTATTTTCTTGTGGATTAATCATTTTAATTATCTGCTTCATAATTACGTTTTTGTCAAAGCCAAATTCTGTTCCTGATACATGAATGGATGAATTCGGTAAGGCCCCTGAGCTTAATCCCAAATCACCAATTGGACGGCAATCAAGATTAGGTTCAAACCCAGCATGACATTTACAGAAGAAAGCGCCTGGAGTATTCATGCAGTCTGTTGTTGCCATATCGCAAGATGTTGCATTGCATTCGTTGATATCTACAATACGTAAAAGGTACATTGAGATATTTTGTTTGTTCGACATCACTTTGGCTGCTAACATAAACATCTAACCATCGCATGTTGGTGGATCATTGATAATTTGATTTGCCCCACATGATAAGATTTTGTTCCCATTTAGTTTGTATCCACGGAAACATTGCACAATGGCTTCATCTCCATAAAAGTATTCCTTATGTGGTTCTAGAATAAATCCATTCTTGATTTGAGGAAGCGAGTAACACCTTGAACCTAAAATGATGAAAATACAATTTTAAACAGATAAAAATTTAAAAGTTTGAATATAGAATTTACTATTTATATAACAAGCCATACGAGAACATAGAGGTGGGGGTGATGACCATGATCCATTACAGATAATAACAGGGACTCCAATACGGTAATATCCTTCATCACATTCAAAACGTATAACAGTTCCATAACTTCGTTCATCGCCACTCAAAACTGTGCGAATAGAATGAGTTGTTTCCGGGAGCGATGGGCATTGAGAAGCTGTGAAAAACAAACAGCACGATTTTGTAATTAATAAAATGATGAATTTCAATTAATTCATATAACTTATGACTATTATTTTTTCAATAATGCTCACTAATGCAAACAGGCGCTTTTTCCCACTGGCCATTTTCTTGGCATCGTATAATTTCTGTTGGTCGTTCACTTTGAAAGACAAATCCTGCATAACACTGGTATGTTGCGTAACCTTGAAATGTGACATTAGTTGCTGCTACAGCAAACCCATTAGCAATTTGAGGAACAGGGCCACAATATCGTTCTGTGTAAAATAATGACAAATTTTAGAATTAGTTGCAAATTGATACTGCTGTTTGAAATTGGTAGTATGTTCTAAACTCTTCATACCTTGACAATCTGGAATGTAGGTTGCAGTCCAGTTGCCTCCTATTTGACAATGACTGATGATTGACAGCAGACCATTGTTGAACTCTTGACCAATGGGACATGTGTAATTTACAATTGTGTCAAAGTGTAAGTCTCTTGTTGATGCAATAACATTTGCTCCAAGGTGCAACTGTGGACAATCTGAAATACATGAATATTGAATTCTTTGGTGAATAAATTATAAGCATTATTTAGCAACTTTTATCATTGATCATCATTATTCAGTGGTGCTACTGGGAGGGGGGGTGAAATCTCCTGGTGATTAAATGCAATTAAGTGCACTCTATTCCTCACGAACTTTTGTAATAACATTTTAGCAGAAATAGGTGATGTCGCCAAAGGGATGTTACACATGTTGAAACACATGTTGAGCCTTCTGATTGCACATGCTCATTAGCGTATGATGCTTGGATAACGTTTTATAGCCTCTGATCAAAGGTTGACACCATAAGTTACCACACTAGGGGATACTAACTTTAGTGACACTACCAGGCCCGTAGCCAGAATTTTGTTTTAAGAGGGACTAAAAAATTATTTGGGAGGGACTTTTTGTCCGACCAAAAATAAAAACACATAAACAACCTAGTCATAACTAATTGAACGATTAATTGATGGTTGCCAACATCATCATATTTTGGACTGTAGTGGACTACAGTCCACTATCTACAGTATTTTGAACTAGATTTTTTTTAATATGTATGATAACAAAATATATTTTAGATTTCGGAGAGCCCCCTTAGTTTCTTTCCCCTGACTACGTGCCTGGACACTACTGATTATATTCAAGTCTTTGAAATGCACTTTGTTCAGTCTAACATTAATATGTAAGAACTTTCACATAATACTAAATTTTTCTTATTAAGTATTTTAATCAACTTGTTAATGTTTTAATGTTAGACCAAAACAAGTCTATCTTTCCTTATTAAATGTGTGGAAATAGTCACCTGCGCTAAATGTGGCATTCCAGCCTCTTCCACCTCTTCTTGGATCAGTAATAAAATGAAGATAAAACTGTCCACTAGTTGCAGTCATTACCAATCCTGGAACTGAATGACCTGTGAAGCCTGATGATGGTGATAACCTGCTTCCTGCTGCATTACTGCCATCAAATACCTGTAACATAAGAGTGCAATTACGTTAAAAGTATATTACACATTAATTTCTGCAAATCCTACCAACATTATCATCAAATGCAAATACCAACAAAACAAAATTGCAGCAGAAAATTAGCAACAAATTAACATATAACAAACTATTATAAACTAGTAAATAGCCCATCAAAAATGACGAGGAACTTTTTGTTTTTATTATGAAATTCGTTGAATTATCTCATGTTGCTTCGCAACATTTGATTATGTGTAGCAGTATAATGATTAATGAATAACATGACTCTCATTTTCTTTGCAAGGTCGCCTAGGGGCGGTGTTTCAAAAGACATTATTTAAGTGTCATGTGATGCTGTGTCATATGATGAACGATGCTTTGTCATATGACGATGCACTTGTTTAGCCAACGGTATGCCGATAACAAACTTACAAAGAGATTTTTATCGTTTTATATTATAGTGGATTACACAAGATTTGAGTTAAGTAATAAACTATCCTATCATTAACACTAACATCTGGCACAAAAACATTTGCAATGTACCAATGGCATAAGCGTAAAAAATGGGGGGGGGTGTCCCCCTCAACATTTTGAAAAAAAAATTTTACAAACAAAAAAGTTTAAATTTGTATACCTTCAAACCATATATGTATATGTTAATCAATTTTCAACCACAACAGTATATAAAGCCATATATATGTTTGGAACAAATATTAATGTGTTTTACATTAAAACAACTATCTTATAATTTCACATATGAAGCGGCCCCCCAACCAATGTTTTACGCCACAATGGTAATTTTAATAGCTGAAAACCAGCAACATAATGCAAACTTGTTGTTAATTTAGTTGTTGGTTTTAGAATAGTATATTCTAATTCACTCAAAATTATTCATTACATTAAGCAACATAAAACAAATAAATCTTACTTGTAAAAAATCTTGGTCATCAACATAAAAATCCTCAAACTTAAGAGATAATGCTCCACCTCCTGGTCTGCGAATTGTATATGAACAATCTAGGTTACTGGGATATTCAGTTATTCCATATGCAGGTGAGTTTATGAAACCGGACATTGCTTCAACATCAACTATGCAACCTAAACACAAAAAAGTATAAGTGGGTTTAAATTGTAATTGTACTGCTGTTTGGACTGAAGTTTTAACTATGTATTCATCAGGCTTGAATATATTATACTTGCATATAATTATGTATTAGTTACATATTATTTACCTGCAATATATTTTATTTTAAATCCTCGCCGACTGTCGCCAAAGTTTGTTCGAACATAGATGTATATCTTGTTGCTTGTTGACATTATGAATCGAGGATTGTTTTCTATTGAGCCCGTCAAACGAGCAAGCTGAGGATCACTTGGTTTTGTCCCATCTCGAATTAACAAGTAATCTTCATCTGCTTCCATGTTAAAATCTAGTAGCTAATTAAGAAAAAACAACATAAATATAATTGCTTCGAATAATTGTTTATAAGCACGTTTGCAAACATACCTGCAATGTAATTATTTTTCCATGAGGAGCCTGAATCACATACAAACACTCTAAACCACCAGGATAAGATTCTGGATATTGAGGAGATGTAAAAATTTGTGGAACTGTGGTTGCATCTAATTTTCCACCACAATCAGATGATTCTGTAGACATTTTTATACATATTATGAGCCGAAACAGTAACGAACTCTGTTTTTTATATAAATGACAGTTGAAGCAAGACAATATTTAAATGTAAATTTTACTGCTTATTGAAAATAATAGTTTATAGATGGACTTACCTGTTTTCCAAATTGCTCGAAAGCCTTTCTTTTCAATTGAACTATCAGTCCTGAATTTGATAATCATGAAATTGGAAGCACTTGTGAATAGTTTTGCTGATAGACTGTCAGGATGTCCTGATAACGTAAGCATGTTAACACTAGTGTCTTCAGTTTTCCCACCAGTGAAAATTTGAACCGTGTCAAATATGGATTCTGTATCAAATTCTGTGAACTACAAGAAATAAGAAAGTTTATTGTAAGTATCACTTCAGTGATAATTAACACTAAAAATCTAGTTTTTCTAGTAGAAATAACAGTCTTAATTATGTTAAATAAATAATAAAGAATTGTAAGGAATTTTATTTATATCTATTGTATTCGATTTTTGGTCTTACCTGCAGAATGATGCTTGTTCCTATTGGTCCTTCCAAAGTCCATTTGCAATTTAAATTTGGGGCATACTTTGGATATCCAGGCGATTCTACAGAATCTCCCGAACTCCTTAAATAGTAATGGCATTCATCTTTGCAATTGACTTCATCTGAACTATCACCACAATCATCTTCACCATCACATCTGAAAATCTCGTTAATACATTTGCCATTGTTGCAGTGGTAAGTACCTGAAATTCATAATACATTTAATGACTCATTTGCACTTAAATCATTCAACTAGCACGTCAAGCGATATAAACAAACACAACTTACTGTTAGGACATGCTTCAAACTTGCATAAAAATGGCATTAATTTTTCACAGGTTGTTAATGCCCATGATTGAGATCCACCTGTGTACATTGCTTCAACACATTCCCCATTTCTTGGTTGGGGTTGATTATTCGTCCAGAAACCAGCATATTTGGAAACAAAAGTTCCTTTTTCAGTTGCAGATTCTAGTGTATTTGTTCGCAACTCATCCACTGTTTTTAAACCTATAATTCATAACGCAGACAATGATAAAGACAACTGAATATTAAAAAAAAAATAAACAGGTTATTCTATGACACTGAAACACTTACCAATCCAATATGTACTTTCATCCGTATCTGAGAGTTTTGCATTGGCCATAGATTGAGTAAAATTATTTTGATTATATTTTGTTATGTACATAAGTTCACTGCCATACCTACAAAGAAATAATGAAAAATATGCAGTTCATGTTACATGTTTTATTGTTAACAGTAACACTATTGAAGTTTTTTCTATTTACATACTGATAATGCAGTGCTATGATAACATAGATGACATACTTAGTACTAAGTACAAAGATGCATACTAACAACGAAAATGTATTTCATAGTTACATTTACATAGGAAAGTTAGGTGTGCTTTCAAATTAATGTTCTGAGTTTTAGTGATAAGTAGGCCTAAATTATTTTACTATCCATCATGGTTTATAAACAGAAATGAAAACATATGCTCCCTGCAGGCCCGGTTTTACCCATAGGCAAACTAGGCACTTGCCTAGGGCGCCAAAATTTGAAGATCTCAGATGGAAAAATAAACGAAACTTACATGAACTATTAAAAGCTTAGGGAGTGTTTAAC
>JAQIWH010003486.1:0-19785 GCA_034695005.1 Cryptops parisi | reverse complement strand
TCGTTCAGTGGGTGCCATATAACACGCCTTTGGGCAGTTGGCGCACCTCACCTTTCCCCAACTACCTACCTACCTACCACCTGGTTGATTAGTTTGTTCAATTAATAAAGCTTCTAAACCGCTGGACCGATTGGAACCAAACTTGGAAGGGTCACTCCTCTATGTCCAGGGGTTAAAATGTTTAGTGTTTTATCCCCCCATTTTCAGCTTTCGTATGAGGGGAAGGGGCTAAACATCACATTTAACAATTTATATAGAAAGCATTTTTCAGCTTGGTCGTGTGGTTGACTGGTAGACTGATGGTGTTCATAAGCTGAAGATAGCAAGTTTGATTCCTGATGAGGAAACGATTTTTTTTTTGAATTTCCTATTCAGTGCGCAATTCACTGTTACAATTCTATCCAATGGATATCATTGTTCACCTCATGTTGTTATGGTAAAACCTGTGGATTTAAGGTATTTCACACACACATATAAAGGAAATGATACAGTAATAGATAGGTCCTTCTTAGCATTATTGCACACTTAATAAATGTTAGTGCAAGCAAGTTTTTGACATTTTTTTTTACACATTAACAAGTGAAAAGAAGGCGTTGCTTCATTTTAATTAGTGGCACATGCCTTTATAATGCTCACTTACATAATTTGCTAGCATTATAAACAGTACTGTTCATCAAAAGTTATGCATGACTTCCATCATTAACAGAGTTGCTTAATTTATATGCAAGCACTAGAGGTGAACCCATTATTTATGATGGGGACTGTTAACTACAACATTTTAAATTATAACAATAGTTGTTGTTTCCCCAAACAGTGATGTGTAAACAATAAGAACATGGTTCACTTTTTACACTTGTGTTCTTATGGAACTAGGACAAACACAGGCATACAAACAAAAAAATTATATAATTTTAGATAACTTATACTTGGTGATAAGCATTCTATTGATGTAGAATGACTTGACCTAAAGTTGTCTTACCTAAAGTTCCAAAATATTTTGTCTTTAGGATCCAGGTGTACATTCTTGCGACCATATGTGTTACCTCGAATATTGGACAACCAAACATCATAACCAGCATCCGCCAAAATAAAACCTGCAACATTGAACATTGGTTGTTGAATATAGTGCAAAATGTTCCATTTCTGACAACATTTAACACAAACACAATTCAAAACATCAAATAATTGTAGTTTTAAGTGAATTAAGTTTCAGTTGAAGGGGTTGGTGCAGAAACCGGGTAGCTCCAATTTTTAAAGTTGTAATGAATTAATTATTTCAATGCAAGTAATACAGGTAAAAATTCAATAACAGGATAGGCAAAAAAGATTGACTAAAATACACTCACAACATGAACCAGCTATTCTGAGCGAAGGTAGCAATACTGCTATAAAAATTAGAGCATTCCGGTTTTTGCACTGAGCTCTTCAGTTGAAATGAAAGTGAATATACTACAAGAACATACCTAAGCTTTTTGCAGGGGTGTTGAATACCCAGACAGTTGAAGTTTGGAATAAACCATGTTGCACAATTACAGGTTCACGGATTATGTCATTTGGACCTGATTTCCCATGAGGTATTCTTTGAATTGTAAGGATGTAGCCATCTTCTGTGGTGACATTATATTCTTCTGCAGGATATCCATAGTAGCGAATCATCTGAGTCTAAGTTTAGCAAACATTTATAGTCAACCAAATTTCTCATACAATTAAACGTCACATTTCAGGCACGTATACAGAGCTCCAGTTTGGAGGGGGTCACACATCACATAAAAGGACTTATCAATACATAATTAATATAAATATATTTTTTATTGACACATATAAATAAAAATCATTTATAATATATAGAAATTACAAAACTATTTCTAATTTTGATTGGATTTGGAAACATTTTCCAAATTTAATCAAACATGTTTTACATCTGATCATATTAATCAGGTCATTTTGGAGGGAGTCATGACTCCCATGACCACCCCCTGTATACGCACATGTCACATACAGTATACATCATTGAACTAAATGAAAAGTTTGTGCTTTGCACAGGAAAGCTACATATGGGTACTATATTTATGGTTTGTAGGCATCATTTTTTTGTTTAGACTTGTGCAACATTTGTGTAAACTCATGTTGCTTTGCAACATTTGTTTATTGTGGAATCTCATGTTGCTTCACAACATTTGTTCATTGTGTAATCTCGTGTTGCTTTGCAACATTTCTTTGCAATATGTTCTTTCACAACATTCCTTTGAAACATTTGTGTAAACTCATGTTGGATGCAAATTTTGTTTATTGTGTAATCTTGTGTTGATTCGCAACATTCGTTTGCTTGGTAATATCATATTGCTTTGCAACATTTGTGTAATCTCATGTTTTCTTGCTACATTTCTTAGTCATTCACATATTAGTGAGGAAATAAAAACAGTTCCATGACAAAAAAATAAAAAAAAACAGTACGAAATTCAAATATTGCGCCCAAATTGCTAGTGTAGAGAAAAGAGGAGTGTGGTGTTGTAAATTCTAGAATGGTTCTAAAAAAACAGTTTAACAACTTTGTTCTCAAAACAAACAGCGTGGTATGTGTACAGCAATGATTACACATACCACTCAGCAAACGCACAACTCAGCTTCCTGCGATTTTTACTCTTAAGTTGAAATTCAAGCAGGAGGATTATCATTAAAACTGTGGAAAACATCCATAAAAATGGAAGCGATGAACGAAACATACATACGGAAAGTGGCTTCCAGTACTGCTACGATGTATGTTAGAGCTGTCAGTATGTATTTTTGGCAGGAATGTGATGTCACACATTTGAAAAGACGCATTGAGATACAAGGGAAAAAGACGTACGTCGCAAATGGCCATTAGACTTGAACTACTCGTTTACTTGGTATCTGCGCTGCTGAGAGTTTCCAACCAGCCGACTACCAAAGGTCTCCCGCTTTTCCCACTCTCTTCTGTTCCTGGGCATGCACCATCTCTATCTCAAACTCGACCTGGTTTTCTCTTTGGAACTAGCACCTCTCCCACCCCTCAGTACGTGAGTCGTTTTCTTAACATCCTTGCCACTTACGGAAAACTTCACTCCAGTTTATACAAACGGCTCCAAACAGGACAACTAGTCTGATTTGGTTACGTCTCCTGTTGGTGGACCTACAAAAGACATTTTCCCGCTCATTTCAACATTTTCTCTGTCGAGCTGGTTGCTATCTCCAAGGTGCTAAATCTGTGTCTGCAGTCATCTGCTCTGATTTTCTGAGCAGCCTGCTCGCCCTTCGTGACATTTAGTCCGATAACCTGTTGGTCAATATTGTGTTCACTCTCCTCCTGCGCCACTCCAACTTGGCGCATTTCCATCAATTTGATGTGGGTTCCAAGCCTTGTGGGCATTCTCGCAAACATTCTTGCAGACTGCTGCCAAGGCTGTCCACACTAGCCCCTTCTTTACACACAGTGTAATTTCTTTTGTTTTGATTAGTTTTGTTTAAGTTAAATTGTATTTTGAATACAGCTAAGTTCTCGGGTCACAAATCAGAAATCAGTTCTAATTTTAAGGACGTTCACGACTTAAACTTACTGTATATATATGATGTTTAATTTTCTTGTCTTTGCAAACACTGGCATGTAACTTAAATTTTTTGTCAATTACAAAATTTCTATGAGTTTCAGAGATATTAAAATCGTGACTGGCTGGTGTTTGTTCTTGGTTATTTCTTCTTTCTCTATCTATTGTTTTTCCATACCTCTGTCGTGTTAACTTGCATAGATATCAGCTGTTCATCTATTTGGGAACTGTGTCCCAGTTCATAACCAATGTCAATAAGTCGAAATTGATAATCAATCGGTCCTAGCACTTGCTCATATTAACGGCACTAAGTTAAGACCCCATAGCTATTGATTTATAGCTGTATTTAACTATTGATTTGTGGTGGCTGGTGGTTAAGGTGTCCACCTCTGGTGTGAGAGGTGGTGGGTTTACCTCCCACTCATGCCTTGTAGATTCAGTTTGAGGTCTGACAGAATGGGGCAGATTTTTTCGGGTTTCTGTTTCCTCTTGCATCATAACTCCATTCCATCATCATCATTGTGGTATTTTCTGAATTAAAGCCTGAAGGCCAAAACCTAACGGCAGTCGATGCCCTCGTTAAACTACAAGTACCTACATGCGGTGTTGTAACTGTTCTTAAAACTGGTCAATTTTTTCATGGATTATTGTCATTGTGTATATGTTGAACTTGTTTTCTTTTAGGTTGCTGTAATGCCAGTTGTGGATCTAAAAATTTTACCTGCAACTGTGGAAGCTGAACTGGATAAAACAGTCCTTTTGCCAATCGCATTGTATGGGGACAGTTCAATGCTATCAAATGAAAAATGTGAGGATGTTCATATGTTCATCTTTAAGCTATGTCATGATTTTATTGTCAAAATGAATTTAGTCAGAATGTTGAATGCGGTTTTTTTCTATTATGTGTTTTTATCTTTTCTTTTTCAAAAAGTTTTAGTTTTGAAAAAATTGTCTTCATTTTGCAATGGAAAAAAAAAAATCTTTTTTATTTCTTAGCAGATGAAGAAAAACAGATAGCTTTCACCGACTGTAGACGATTGTCTTTCAAAGTTGAAGTTATGGATCCTAAAAAATTTGAATATGTACCAGGTAAGGGAAATTATTTGGGTTTGCTTTTTATTCACATAATTGCATTATTAATAAGCATGTTTTGGAGACATTTGTCCGGAAAGATGGAGAACTTTCCGAGACAAACATCATTTTCAAGCGATTCATTCGGAAACTGGCAGAAGTCCAATCTTTAAATTATTTTTATAATATTTTTTTTTTGTTGCAGAAATCAATTTCTTGTCTGATTTTGGATGCATCACTTTGGTTTTTCATGCGAGAAGTGTAGGATCCTCCAACGTTGTTGTAACCTATTATAATGGAGAAACAGAATTGAAGACTTCCACTTTAATTGCTAGCTTCAACCCTCTTAGAGTAGATATCCATGTTTTGTTTGCATACTTTTTTCTTACATTGTACAATAAGCTCAAATATAAATCATCGAACTCTTTAATTTAACTCCAGGCAGTAACTCCGGACAAGGTTGTCCTTGCTTTGGGTTCTTCCAAACAAATTGCATTTGAAGGGGGACCTAGAGCATGGATATTGAAACCGGATGTTCATTTCCGAAAAGGTAATTGGTTTCACATCTTTTTTTTTGTGTTTGTTTTTGATGAAAGATATAGATCCCAATCTCAAAATATGTTTCATACTATTAGTTTCAGTCGTTGATGCTGCTGTTGCTTCATTGACTTCCTTGGAAAATAACGAGTGCATAAGCAGTAAGCAACTTTTTATTCAACAAATTATTTTTTTTGTTCAAAGTGGGATTCAAAGTTTGGTGACTGGTTGAATAATACAAGTAGCGAATATTGTAACGAACATGGAGTAGTGTATACAGGTGTCCCCTAATCAGCTCTTATGACTTTTTTTTAATTATAAGCAGAACTCGTACATTCAATATGTGTCAATCTACTGTATTAGGTCACGTTTTAAAACATTCAAAGATCAATTTTTGTTCATTTTACTGTATTTTTGTGTGTAAAAATACAGTATATGTATATAGTATATATATATCGTGGGTGTCATTGAGCTTTTTCTCATATTCGCAAGTGATGTATATGGCATTACTTACATTTCTTTGTAAGTAAGGTCTAAAGACCCAGTGCTCTGGGTCTTCACTTGTCGAATGATCGTTTTGTTGTAGTATTAAAACCACTCATTTGTTTAAATCGACAAAACTAGCATTGGTTGGTTTAAAATGCAATCACATTATTTTAGGTCTTTTATTTTACTAGTACAGTGTATTACCAAAGATTATATTTTCACACAATAAACAGAGGGTGCCTGTAGTACATTTTATACTGTAGCAAGCTCCGCTCAAGGGTAGCCAACGTTTTAGGTGTTTGAACTGGTGCACACTTAGCTATTTATTGCTAAGATAAATTCATTATGTTTTTGTTTCAGAAGATTTGCATACATTTGAAGTAACTTGTTTAACATCAGGAAAAACAGTAAGAATTTCAAAACTAATGTACATTTGTACAATTGACCAAACAAAAAAGGGTATCACAAATGTTGAATCTGTTTTTTTATTAGTTGGTTAAATTGCATGTTGGAAATAAACCATCACCTGGATTACCTCATCCAGCACTTTCCAATTACAGCATTGAGTAAGTAGTTGTTTTATTGTTTAGTTATCTCTAGTTATTCATGGGTTTTTCAATACAGTATACTGGTTTGCTATTCTTTTTAACAGTGCTTTTTAGAATTTCGGAAGTATGTTAAAAGACAAACGGTAATTAATAAAATTTGAATTGCCCACCAGTGTTAAGATTATATTTTGCTCTACTGAACGGCATTACTTTTCTTCATAGATACCAGTTTTATTCAAATAATAACTACGGTTTTTTATTGCAAATGTGGTTTATTATCCTGCGGTTATTATTTATTTCTGGTCTGTACATTTGATTAACCCACCATGGCCTCGTAAAGTCAGAAGATGTTACAAATGAAAGCATAAACTATTCATGATGCGTTTATTGCAGTTTTATTATTTTCATGAAACCTTTCAGTTTATAGTGAACACTTTTTTCATTATCTCAGTTTTTGTAACTGTTGTACTTAATCATTTTTTTAATAAGGACCTTAGTTATAAGTATGATTGGGCAAATAAGTTTTACAACATTGTATTGGTACAATATTAAGTTTTAGTGCTGAAACTGTTCAGAATACTTGACACTTTTATTTTTGTTCAGAATGGTATGTGCAATTCCATCAGCACTCTTTCTGGAACCAAAGGTGAAACGCCCCGTATTAAGCCAACGTAGTTGTGCAAGAGACGTTCGTAGGGTATGTGTCACTTTGTTTGGGTTGTGTATTGAAGTAACTCATTTAACAGGATTGAAACAGTCATTTAATAATTTTAAAATTTGGGTTAGGTTCCAGTACAAAGTTATAACAATATTGCCATCACTGTCACCATGACAGATTCAGAAGGAAATAAATTTGATAACTTCACATCTTTACTGTTGGAATGGCAGCTGTCCAATCCAGAGTTGGCATCCCTTCCAAATGTTGTACATTTGGAGTATGACAGCATTGATTCTGGATGCCATCTAATTATTACAGACAGTTGAGTTTCTTTTTTATTTTGAAACATGTGAAACGAATTTTACTTAAATTTTTATTTGAATTGTTTGTTTGTTTGTTTGTGTTTAAATATTTTGTTTCAATATTTCAGCATATCAGAAAATCATTTTTAATGGACAAGAAGGACCATTGAGGATCAAAGCCATTCTAGTGGGTTATATGTCTGCTGTAAGGCATGAAAGGGTAAGGAATAATTCACTGTCTATTATAAATTGCAGCTATATAATAGGTCTCAGTTTAGTTGCCTCCTGTGGTGGCCTGGTGGTCAGAACATTCACCTCTAGCGGTAGTGGATCGGAATCGTTTCCCCGCTAGTGCCATGTGGATTTAGGTTGGGGTCTGACACCAAGGGGGCAGGTTTTCTCAGGGTTTTCTCATTTCTTCCTACACAAAACTCTATTCCATCTTTATCATGTTCACCTCATCGTCATTTCTGTATTTATGATTTCAATAAAGTCCAAGGGCCGAATGACATAGCTGTAAGGCCAGTCTGTGTCCTCGTTAAAAATGTTTTGTTTTTTATCTGAAAATACCTTAGTTTTTCTCAGTGTTGTTTTGTTGTAGATTAATCTTCCATCGGATGTTTTCAATGTGCTGGACCTGGATCTTGTTGGCGACGCTACTGTTGTTCCAAACAAAATTTCAGTTTTCAATCACCCAGCTAATGAGGTATCAATAACAGAATATTTATATTTATTGACAATGTACTCACAATTTATTAACAATGCTAGCCTCCTGTTTGTCCATTTTAAGGTGATACTCCACATCCGGAAAGGATCTGGCCAATTTGACATCAGTCCTCAAGGCAATCAGTTGGCTCGGATCAAATATAACACAAAGAATCACACCATTCATGTACGTAGTGTATTTTTCGTTGTTTCTTTTTCAGTGATCATCAAAGTTATGAAAGAGATGTCTGTTGTGCAAACTGAATTTATCTTTTTACAAATTTTGTTGTTTTTTATGTTTTATTTCTTTCCAATTTCACACTTAACAAAATTTATGCCAGATTTATTAACTTTTATCTGTAGACTTGTCTTGGGTTAGTTATATGCAATTATTGGCACATTTATTCTGCCAATTATTCTGCACAGTACAACACAACACACAACTTCAATTTAAATTGAACAATTACATCAGAAAGCATAGGATACCATGTTTTCAATCTCTGATTCATTAGTATGATATTTGTAACACATAATCGTAAAAGCTCAAGGACTACAAGATATATTTGACGAAATCAAGTGACTTGAAATCAAACTCGTTCGTAAACTAACAGCTACCTGTACGTGAAATTGTTTAATTATTTGACGTGGTTATATGGTACATATTTTTACCAACTTTTTCTTTACTTGACTTTGGATATTTCTTGAAACTTTGGGCATCCCTATTAACCAATCAGCTTACTCGAAGGGGGCTATTCCGACTTTTTGTGAGGGGCATGAAAAGAGACTGTTTCTTGTGAGAGGGGGGTAGTGGTCTCTCGCCCAAGTGGAAAAAGTGGGGTTTTAAAAACTATGGTTTTTTTTAACCATTGAATCTTATTACAGATTCATCCATTGAAAGATGGTTCTTTCACGATAAATGTTCAGGATGTATGCTTAGAAGCTAAAGATCCTGCTGCATCATTTGTAAGAGTGACTGGAATTAGGAAAATTGAAGTTCATATGATGGATAAAGTAAGTACCATACCATATGGTATGAAGAATCCGGACCACCATGAAGAACGATATTTTTTTTAAAATTACTTTTCTTAAATTTTTCAGGTTGAATTAAACAAAGAACTTGAAGCTACAGTACATTTGCTCGATCCTGAGGATCAATGTCTCCCTGAAAATGTAGCCACTTTAACTCACCTCCATCCTGTACCCGGTGCAAATATTGTTAACGTGAAGTAAGTCGATGACATTATGAGTTGTCATTTTTCTGCAATCAGGTTTTTAAGCAACTTCCTCAAAATGTGTTGAATTTGGAGTAACTTTTCTTTGATAATAGCTATTTAATATTGCTATTAGAAATACATTTTGAAACTAACAACCTGCTGAATTTTTGTGGTTGTGGTTTCAGTTCAAACATCCCTAATATTAAGTTGTTGGTTTTGTTTTGTTTTCTCTTTTTTTTTCCTTTCATAGACCGCAGTCAGCATTTTCCAAGACATCTTGCGGAACGGTTTTTATTCTTCAAGGTATTGCAGTAGGACATACCACAATAACATTTCAAGCCGATGTGAAACATGGTTCAGTTGGTGTGACTACTGTATCTAGTGAGCTTATTCCTGTGCAGGTTAAAGATTTATGACTTTCAAATTATAATTACTTAAAATATTAATTTATTCACACTAAAGCCTGTAAACTTGCACTCTTATGTTTTGAGAATTGCGTTTGTTTATAGGTGTTTCCTTCCTTGAGAATTCATCCAACCAATGTAACGCTGATCCACGGTGCGGTGTTTCAGGTAAAAAATTGAATTTCTTGATTCCTATGTTTTCTTTTACCCTACAGATTGTTCCATTATCTGGCATATTAAAAACTTTAAATTCATAAACAAAGCAGGTCACCTTTGAATGAACAGTTTTTTTTTTTAATCTTTACTGCGTTTGTTAGGTGAAAACTTTGTCAAGATTAGATTTTGACAATTTTGAACCAAAATAAATTTAGATACTTTATGTATGACATGAGTTGCATGGGCGATGCATTACAAGAGATCAGCGTGAAACATATTTTTATTAAGAATAGTCCAAGTCTAGTCCAAGTCGCAGTCCAAGTCTTAGTCTATCTTCATGTCTGTGAGAACGCATGGTCCGGAACGTGTGTCAGTGCAGCGGTGAAACCTAGCAACATTTTACTAAAAGCGAAACCTTCAAAAATCCAAATCTTGTTTCAATTAAAACCGTGCATGACACAGGGCTACTTATAGTTTTTAGGATAAACATCGTTTCACTGTTTGTTTGTTTATTTTTGATTGTTCAAGCTGTTTTCTTTTTTTTTTATAATTATTTTTATTGACTTGTTTCGGTACACAATTTATTTGACGATTTTAAGATAAGTTATAAAATTAAAAACAATTACAATATACAAGCATGGTGCAATCATCAAGTACAGTAAACATATAGGGCAAAAAGCAAAAAGAGACACTAAAAACTAATAGTTAAAAATTACAAGTGTACATGACCTTAAATTTAAAATAATGTTTATCTTGTTGTTTTGGGTCTAAGTACAGGGCCTGAGGGCCCTTGACCTTCAAAGCTTTTGAAAAGTGGGCCGCCATTTCTTGGCTCTGATTAGGGCGCCAAGCATGGGCATAACCAGGGAGGAGCAAGGAGGGACACTTGCCACTCCTAAATTTGGGCAAGGCCATATAATTGAATTATCTGTAAATTATTTACAGACTTTAACGTTGATTTGCATTCTAGGTTTTCTGTGAATTTTGTTTAATGTTATTGGCTCTCTTTGTCGGCTGTTTCAATTAATGTTTTAAAAATAGAACTCATATCCTCCTAACGAGTCTTTCTTGTCTGTGTGAAAATAAATTCAGTAAATTTGTGTGGAAATAAACAGTAATCAAATTTGTGTGACTGAAAATTTTTATTTCATATAATATATAACTAGGTAACGAGCACGGGTGGCCCACAACCTCAGTCAAACATAGAATTTAGCGTATTAAATAATGGGATTGCAAAAGTTGATAGCGGAGGTATTATAGAAGCCCACAAACTGGGTAATACCACAGTTTTTGCGAGAGCAATAGGTCCGCATCCAGAGACTGGTCATACTGTCACTTACACACAAGTAAGATATCAATTTGAATTATACCGATTTTTTTAACGGTTATGCCAAAAAATACCTTTAGAAAAGGTTTTAAGAAATTTTTTTTATTTCACTTGAGGATGAAACGAATCTTGCAGTTGTGCAATTGACTGCAATAAAAATTCAAGCACCGTTGTCACGAATGAAAGTTGGTTCTCAGGTCAGCATTATTATAATATTGTTTGTAATTGTATTTATATGAATTACCATTTATTGTGGCAATTCTTGCAATTACCTTGTGGTGTATATTTGTCATTTTTGTAGATGATGGTGCATGTTGTTGGAGTTAACGAGTTTGAAACTCCTTTCTCATTCGGAACTGCCTATCCATCATTGCTGTACGAGTGGAATTCCAGTGATAAGGAAACTATCATTGTTCAACCCGTTTTTCAAGTTGTAAGTGTAACTTTTATTCATTAAGGCAGTCTTTTGCTTAGCACTGTTCATTTGGTTTTTGAAAACGAGTGGTAAAAGCATTGAACGAACAATGATTTTCCAAAAGAATGAATAGAAATCAAATCGATTCTTCCCAAGATCCGAAAGATATATTAAAATTAAGTAAAATTGTAATTAAAATCATGAAGCTTAATCGAAAGTTAATGATGCAGCGACTGAAAATTGCTTTTTCTGCAATGTAACCATGATTGGGGTGGCATATAGTCAGGGCATCAAGGGGTGGTCACTCATGGGCATGGAGCCAGGATACTTGTATTTGGTTCCAAATTAAAATTATACCCAACCATTGCATACTTTATATTTTTTCATTTTTAAAATTTAACTCAAAATCAAAGTGTTAAAAGTTTCTATTCCATTTCACATACATTTTCCAACTCGTCTCCCTGGAACCTTGCCTCCAGATTGCCTTTCTCCAACGTCTTGTCTTTTTTCCGACCTTAACAAGGCTGGCGCTACGACATCCTACAGGCCTTACATGATGCCTAACGCATGTGAGCTTCACAATCACACAATCTTTGTCATTTCCCCAACAGACTGGCATTCCCTAGAGCAGCTTCTTAAGTACCACATTGTTTGTCATTGCCATCAACCCCCGTTGCACAACAAATCCGTGCCCCAATTGTTGCCTTTTTCTTTGTCAATGACTTGGCCATCTTTTGCCACTGCTGACATTTTGCATTTGTGGAACGTCAAATCCAACTCACTGTCGACCGGCTGGAACGTTGGGCTCTTCACCACAGTTTCCATTCTCCTCAACCATGACTGTCTTTGTCCACTTCAGTCGCCAACGCCGTGATCTTCAAGATCCTAGGCAGCCTTCTCCTTCCCATTCGACTCGAAGTTTGATTTATTTTTTATTTTCATTTATTTTATTTATGCATCCCGGACGAGGGACAAAAATTTAAACGAGTACAAAATTGAGATTAAACACTTAAAACAAACAAAAACAAATCAAAAGTTATTACTATGTAATACATATTACCTCGGTTATTTATTACCTCGTTAATTATTGATGCTATTGTGTCGTTTTAAATAAAAATTACAAATAAATAAATAAATAAATAAATATCTAAAAATATGACTTTTGATCGTGAAAAATTTGCAACCATCGCAACGTGACCGTCCAGATACGATTGGACGCTGTTAGAACAAGTGTAACAAAATGTAAACATTAATCTCACGCGATTAATCACTTATCGATTAATGACGCCAACGCGTCTCTCCATGATTTAATGCACTTGCCGATCTGATAGGGGTTTTTAAATTAGTTTAAAGAGATCGTCTCGATACGTGTCGACGTCGTAAGGAGGACGTATTTTTCCGCATAGCTCACGTGGACAGAAGCCGTGGCACGAGGACTCGGGTTCTCTTTTCACTCGGACCACTTTCGTTAATAGGGTAATGGGTCTTTATGAAACGGTCATGTTTTTCGTTCGATGGTGGCGGGCAGCTGTTGAGGTGATTGAGGAAAAATGGCGGAAAAAACCCTCGCCTCCGCCGCCATCTTTTGCGATTTTCCTAGAGCAAATGAAAACTAGTCCCCTCCCTCTTTTTCTTTGTTTTTTTGACTTTTTCTCATTCAACTCCGAGTCGTTGCTCGGTTCGTTACGAGACGCGTGAGTTTCATTTCTTGCTCTCATTTTTTTTCACGTCGTTTTCTTTCTTCTTCGTCGTCGTCTTCCCTTTGGTCCGCTTCCAAATTAAGACGCCATAAAAGGCGGTCGTTTTCTCGAATGGAAACAAGAAACATGACGACTCTTACAAGCGCTGCGAAAAAAGTCGAGGGAGGGGAAAAGGGGGTGAGAAACCTCGATGTCAGTTTGAAACGAATCTCACGTTAATAGACACCCAACTGCCACTTAGGAAAAAGGAACGGGGACAGGCTCGCTTTTTCTCCAAAGAAAAAACCGCTAAGAAAGTGAGTGCGTGTGGGGGGAGAGCGGGAGCAGAAGAGTCGCGAGCCTACGGTCGCGTTTCTCTTTAGTTGACGCGAGCGTCGGTAAAAAGACACTCGTTTTAGCCGAAGGGGTTGACGGTGACCCCGAAGGGACCTCGATCCCATTCGAGGCCGTTTTCCAATTAAATATCGACTCGCGAAACGCGACCCCTCGACCGCCAGAAGCGATGCGGGGGAGGAGGAACAACGACGACCCAAACCGACGACCACCGAGTTGTTGCCGCGTCATGATGAAGCGAGGCTACGTTGTTGGACTCGGTGACCCGGCGAAAAGGCCTCTTCTATCTATACAATGGAGCGTGAGGGGGAGAGAGAATCTCCTCCCGTTGTTTCGGTTGTTGAGAAAAATGGAATACCGACACGATGCCGCTAACCAAGCTGAAAAGCCGCCGCTCATTCTTTGTACAAGGCCATACTCGACGAAGGAAGCGTCGTTCGTGGTCCGTGCTCAATCGAACCTTAGGTGTGGAAAAGATGCTATTTCTTTTTAACGCTGTGTCGTGGTAGTTAATTCAAATTGGAGAGCCTCGTCGTAACGCCGTAGCTGGTGAAAACGGGTTTAGGGTGCAAATCGAACACGTGGATGCGAATGCAAAGTGTACAGAAGCAATTTTCTTTCTCGGCGATAACTGAAAACGCTGCCATAAAATGTAAGCTTAATCGTTCATCCGCGCGGGTGACACTCTCATTCTCGCATGATAGGTGACCGTTGCGTGTGTTGGATAGAGGTGGCTCCTTTTCTTGTTTTTTGTTGCTCTATTTTTCTCGCTTGGCACAAGTGTCTCTTTATTTTTTCCTTCCCTCGGTGCTTTTTCTTCCCCGAGCTCGTTTTTCGCAGCTTGGCCAGAGACGAAGGAGGAGTCCTAATTTCTTAGGCCGCTGTCGTCGCGCCTCGAATTTATCCCTTTCTTTTCCTCCCGCGTTTATTTAAATGGGATTACCGGAGCGTGGGCGTTTTTCGTCCGGCGCGTGATGCGAGTTTTATGGGGCTGGTTATGAGTAGAGCCGCTTAGAACGCCCACGCCTGCCTTCTCTTTCTTTTTCTTCCTTTTTCTTCTTCTTGGCGATTTTTTCTCCATTCTGCGTCTTTGCCGAATTGGAGGAGGAGGAGGAGGAGGAGGAGGAGGCGGGCGAGTCCATAACTCACGTTTTGGCCGCGACGATGGAGCTGAGGTCGGACAGCTCGCGCCTCTTCTTCCTTCTGCGCCTATCGAACTGGTGAGGAGGAGTAAAGACGGCGAGTTCTCGTCGTGGCGTGACCTGGGTGGCAATCGGGGTCGCGGGATCGATGCCAGCAGGGCCAAGTCCGTCTCCAAGGTTTAACGACGGGTGAAGAAGCAGCCCAAGAAGAAACCACGCCACATCGAACGGTGGCGGTGACCGCCGCAAGTTAACCAGGCAAACTAACTAGCTGAAACGGTGAGTTGCCGATTCACTGGTTGGGGAAATGACTCGCCTTGTTTAATTTATTATTCATTAGTCGTTTGCAAAAGAAAAAGAACCTCAGTGGTTTGACATTTATTTTAACGTACAACAGTCCAAAAGGATCGATACAAACGCAAAACGTGATCACCTACAAATCATTCGGAATTTACATGGAAGCAATTTTTCCTTTGAACATTCGAGACGCGGAGTAGGCAACATGGCCGACTCGAGAAATAACGCCCGCTTTGTCGCGCCGTCGTGTTCGCAACTGATGCAGTGTCACTTTTCGCTGTTGCTGTGGCTTTATTTTTTGACCTGTCTCGACTACTCCGTAACTACTATAGGGTAAAGTAACGGTGACAACAACTATTTCCACTACTCGTTAGTAGGTTCCTTAATTGACGCTTTTCTTGGTGGTAACTCTTCGCTGGACGCGTGCGACAACGCTCACTTCAGGGTGTAAGAGATGGGGGGGGGGGGAGAAAGAGGGGAGCTTAGGGTTTCTTTCTCTCTCTCTCTCTTCCTTCCTTACCGACACAGCGCCTCCTCGGTTGTAGGCCATGCATCACGCGCGCTCGAGGATAAGCTCCGCGCACGCTCTCGTCCATCACCCACGCCACCACCACGACGACGCAGAAAAGTCTTTCGTCCTTCCTCCCCTTGTAGTTTTTTTCCTCTCTGTTTCTTCGTTTCGTGACTGCTACTGTTTTTTGTCCTTTTTCGAGTCAGACTGCGTTTCGAATGGATCTCGTCGTGGCAGATTTAAATCAAACGCCAAGTGCGTGTTCCTTCGTGTGTCATGGGAGGAGAGGGGCCCATTGTACCTTCCGAGTATAATGGGTTGGGTAATCGACTCTCGCTAGTTATCTTTGTTGTCAGCCGAGTTCTTTTTCTGTTTCGTGGCATCAATCGCTAGATCCGCTCTTCTCGAGCTACGTAAGTGTCGACTGTTTCAATCAGAAGCAGATCCGCCGCTTTTTACTCATTCGGTCCATGTATAACGTCGTTGATACCTTCACCGAGCGATTCGTTCGAATGAACAACTGGCATTGGACAAAGCGAATTTTACTTATTATCGATATTAATTTATTTTATTATCACCCCAATTTGAGACCATTTTGCTTTCCAAAGGTGTCTTTGATTTTCGAGTCTCCATTTTTTGTTATTTTCGGTGGTCCGTGCTCGACACAGAGCTGTCGCTGTCAAGTGGGCTGGAAACCAATTTCTATCTCATTCGTCTTTTTTTTTCTTTTTCGTTTACAGACTCGCAATTCTTAGCCCTTAGAATGCAAAGGGGGAGACTAGAAAAAAGAGGAAATTAAGGGAGAGGGAAAAGTAGACAAAATCGATGCCCTATAGCGCCGGATTCGGAGTTCGGTCTCGGTGTAAAGTGGCTCGTTTGCCTCGCGAATGAGGAAAGGAGACGACGACGACGTCGTTCGTTCGTTCGCTCGTTCGCCTCGTCATCGAATTAGGCGCTCGCGTCAAAGTCCCCGCTTCCTACGTTGACTAGAAGAATCCCCTCGGAGAAAAGAGACGACGACTAAGAAACCCTGGGTTGAAGGTGTGTCAGTGGGGTTCCGCTCCGTCGACTGGACGTGGATTCCGTAGCGCGTGCGAAGTGCCTGTGACGGGTCGTAATCCGTTTTGGGGTGTGCCGAGTTGACTCCCGCGACGCTGCCTCACTCGGTCTCTCGACGAGTTGCCTTACGGAAGGGAGAGGGAACGTTGGCTTCACTCTCGATTCAATTAGTCTCGCCAACGGTCGGTGACGACCAACGGACACTCCGGGTCAAAGCTATCGTTCGAAGGGAAGAAAAGGCGACACCGACCCCCCCCTTCCTCTTCCACCTTGGCTGTTCGTCGGCGTTGTTTCTCTTCAACGCCACCGTTAGAGATAACGGCAACCACCATGACGTCGACGCCCAGCCGTCTCCTCCGAGGCCACTTTTTTCTCGAATCTGTCAAGCCACGAGTCGGGGTGGGCGGTCTCAAGTTTCGCGTGTTGTTATGTCGAAAATAGAGTCAAGCACGTTGATAGGCGAGAGCGGAGTGAAACGAGGAGGGGGAAGAGGGTGGCGAGATCTGCGGCCAAAGTGGTAACTTGTTGCTAAGGTGGTGAACGATAAACCATTTAATTGAGGCGAGGCTCTCCACTAATGCACGCGTTTTATTCGCGAATTATTACGGGCACTAAAGGGTTGCGGGGATTTGCCTCCAACGGCAGCTTAGAGGAACATTAAAAGCGCGTCGTCGTTGCTGCCGACGACGACGACGACCGACTAATGGTGTTAGAAATGCAAAGTTAGTCGTCGAGGCGCATTTTGTTGGGCAGCCAGTGCGGCGAGACGGATGTCATTTTGTCGAACCCTGATTTGCAATTTTGATGCTGATCGAAACGCTGGGTGATGATGAAAATGAAATGGTGTTGGAGATGGGGTAAAGTCAACGAGCAAATGGAAACGAGGGAGAAAACTTGGAGGAGTCATCGTTTTGCGCACGACCAAGTTGTTAAGGCTCCATGTTCGCCCGAGTTTTAATTCGTGAGACTACGTACTGATGAAGTAGACGAAATGAAGGAAAAGCTAGCGATTAAAACGCGTAACGGCGTGAGTGGCACGCCAACGTCTTTCGTGAACTCCCCGTGAATTCATCGGAACGTGTGATCGTCAGACACGAGCTTTTTTCGACAGCAACGGAAACTCGTTGCTAAGGCAACTTGGGTTGTTCTACGGATTCCTTACGAACACACGCTAAGAGCAGAGGAGGGGGAGGAGAGGCGTTGAAGTGGGGTGGAAGGGGGGACGAGAACCTACTTCTCCATTCGTCGAGTTGCACGCGACAAGTGGGGAGAAGAGTCGATGTCGGTCGAGTCGGTGGAGGTGCGACGGTGGGGGAGTGTGCGTGTCTGGAGGCGATTACAACTTTTTCAAAAGCTGTCTGTTGGAGCGTACACATTGACATCAAGTGGCGTGAATGTAAAACGTCCATTTTCCACGAGGGTTTCTTTAAAGTTTGATCAGCGTCGAAATAGAAGATTCTTCTTCTTTTTCCTTCGTTTATTCCAACGAGGCGGGGATAGAATTTGGCATCGACGAAAACCAAAGTCAACGGAAGAGAGAAAAGGGAAACGGAGGGGGAAAGAAGCGAAGGACGTGAGCGGGCTACCGATGGCGGAGGAAGGCTACCCAATCGAAGGGTCGGTAATAAGTTTAGTAGGCGCCCTCGTCGTTAGGCACCCACTGCGGCGGTGGGTTCCAAGTTGTACTACCGTTGCTTCCACTACCCACCCGTACTGGGCAATTTTTTTCCTTTTTTGCTTTATTCGTCTTTTGTGCGGAGGAGGAAGACAGCCTTTTTTTCGGCGGATTTTCTTTTTCCTTTTTCTTGGTGTCGTGCACCAAAAAGCGAGATTTATGAAGCATAATTCGCAAATCAAGCGCTCGATGATCTCTTTGACGACGCGAGTTGGCACTCGTCTTCTTTTTTCTCTGTCTAGCCTGGGCGCTCGGACCAGGCTCACTGTCGCATTTTTGGCGGTGCCTTGACGATGGAAGGGTGATAGGAAGCAGGAAAGAAATGTTCGACCCCACTCCGACATTCATTTATTTATTTATTTATTTATTTATTTATTATTTTTTATTTTCCAGTCTAATGAAATATAAAAAAAAAATCAAATATGACAAGTAAGATATAATAGAAGAGAAAACTTACAAATAAACATATATACATCATAAGACAAAAGGACACTCTTCTTCGTGAAATCTCGGAAAAGAGTGCCGTGATACACGTGATACCACACGTGTTGACATAGACTTCTATGTCAACACGTGTGGCTGCCAACGCGTCAATGCGGCGAGGGTATAAGTATTATTTCACTTATTTATTTTAATAACACGGTCAGAGAGACCATACAAATGAAAAATGACCAAATCGAATTATTATATTCTGAGACGTGAGACTCAAGATGGCGAGAGTGCGGTCGGTACGTGGGTTGCCCCGTTCGCCACGGAAAAGGAATAATGCGAGTCCGGAGTTTGCCCCGTCGACGGTCAGGTGTATCTAATTCGAGGAACGCTCTTAAAGAGACTTTTCGCGAATTTGTCGTCAAGGGTGAAACGGGCGGCGGGCTTAAGTTCGTTTCCGCGTTTGTGGAAAAGAGGACGACGCCGTTTCGCGATGCGGCTCTTTAATCCTCGCTGCCAAATCCCTATTTAATTATAATCAAGGCGAATCCTAATGAACCGTAGGGCTGCCCCGTTCCAGCGGGACCCGTGGCGTCCAAACGCGCGATACGACCAACTTTTATAATAAAATAATGAGCGATTAAACCCGAGATTCTCTTTCCCCGATGGTCATTCGGTTCCGCTAACGCTAGTCCTACTCGTTGCACTTTCTCGCATCGATGATGAGCGTGACAATTGTCAACATCGCTGTCTTTTTTTAAGCCTTCGCTAACTACTGCGATGATAGGTTGACTTTTGTTGCGTCGAGGGGGCACAGCGAGACATTTTTTAAATCACCTTCTTCCATACCCATATGAAAGTTCATCATCTAAAAAGCTACATTTTAATTATTTATTTTATTTTACTTGAAACAATCCAACAGGATCAATACAATAGTAAATGCAACAAATAAAAAGTAATCACTAATGTTTTTTTACTCACTTTCTGCAAATGTTTTGTCATAAATATTATTTTAGATTTCAATTTTTTTCAATTTTTACATTATTTGTATTATTGTATTTATTTATTTATTTATTTTTCATAAAAAACGATTTACAAAAATCGAAAATAACTACAACAACAGAAACAACAAATTAGTAACATTTTTTTTTTGTTTATACATCTACTCGGTTAGAATTAAGTATTTATATAATTTCTTATTAAAAAGGGAATAATTACTATGTTGAAAACTATTTACAGAGGACAATTTTCGA
>JAQIWH010003485.1:0-19787 GCA_034695005.1 Cryptops parisi | reverse complement strand
CGACGTCGTACCCAGATGTAGTAGTAGTGCTCTGTTCCTGCTGTTCGGCGCGTCGTGATCAACGCTAGACTAATTCGTTTAATGTTGGCTGTTGCAGTATAGTGCTCGATTCTACTCTTGTTCACATCTCCATGAAATGTTTCAATTTCTATAATTTACAGGAACAAATCGGTTGTATTTATTTTTAAGTTCGTATGACAGGTTTCTGAACTCCTAATCAATAGAACAAACTTTCACAAAGAGCAGGAGCAGAATTGGATATTTGAAATTCAAGCTGTAATAAAAAATTTAGTGTTTCTATATAGAAGCAGGTATTTCATATAGTGGCATAACACTAATCTTTTACACACAAACTTTTCAAACAAATGATTTATTTCTCCTTGGTAGTTGAAATTATTTTTAAAAGGATAACTGAACTCGGAGGATGCATTTTTATAAACAGCTACCCATCTAGCTTCACAAGCATTTACGAATGGCTCTAACACAAATAACCCGAAATATAATTTCCAAAAAAACAGGGCCAAAAGGAAAAAGTGGAAGCATAAAATTCGTATACAATGTAGTGATTATCAACCTCAACAAAATGAATGTGTTCCTCAATTTACAACAAAAAGTTCCCAAAAAAATAAGCTCAATATCAAAAATACAACGAATTTAAACTCAAGACAACTGCTAAGGAAAACAGGTATATCATGTGCAGCAAAAGATACTTTAAGACACATGCCACCTCCAAATATATCATTCTAAATCAATAGCAGAATTATTTCTTTTCTACAATACAGCGAATTGAAAATGATCAATGCCAACCTTGCAGAACTTTCCAGTACCCCTAAGCAACAAAGCCTTGCTGGCCAAAACTACCCATCTCTTTGAAAATTATCAATGCAAACCTCAACTTTACATTGAAACAGAATCACAACTAACTGCAAAGCCATCAATAGTGAAATTGGAAAAGCCTCCTTCAGCCACATGAATGAAACTAAAAGGAAAAGTGTAGAACAAACTTAATTCAAAAGTTGCTATCAAGAATTTATATTCAATAATACTATAACCAGGTTACAGAAACTAGTGGTTACTTAACCTCTATTGTCTAAATGTTAAATTGAATCAAAGATATTCTCACTTATCCAGTGATGGTTCAGAATTTCATTTTTGTGAATGACACGCTGGATAGTCTATTCTCCACAGTAGAACATTGTGTTTCTCAGGATCAGTGAAAGACAGCCACCTTTGCTGCTGAATGTAGTAGTTCATGGGACATCCATCTTCAGTCAGGTGGTGCACTCTTAAGAAACCAAAATGGAAGTTGGCTGCCCTGATGGTTCTCCTGAGAGAAATGGATCCTATTCTCATCTGTTGTTAGTCCTCTGGTTCTGGCTGAAATCTGGACTCGAGTGTAGATGGGGCAAGCTCTGCTCACCCACCAGCTAAGTGATTTTTGCAGCCTGAATTGGCTCTTTTAATACCCTCATCTCATTTGCATATGACAAGCTGATTGGCCTTTGTAATTTGTCACCTGATTTGTCTCATATGATCTGGTCACCTGGTTCATCATCATTGTCACATGATGATTTTTAATTACATATTTCAAATTTAAAAACCATTGATTTGTAATTATTTACACATTAGTTATGAATTATTATTTTTATGATAAGTTATCAATTACAAAACAAAAAGTTATTATTTTATGCTTTGTATGATTTTCTTGCAAGGGATTGTAAATATAATTATTTATTAGGAATGTTGTCTTAAACTCAACTGGCAATTTTGATGATGATGTCATAGTCGTATGCAGATGAATTAAGATCCCATGAACAAAAAAGGAAAGACACTTTTTGTAGGTGAAATTGGTGTTCTTCCTTGAAAAGCATTGAGTTGCTTCTTGGATGCTATTTTAACTTGATGGAAAAAAAGTCATATTCTATAGTAGTGAACTGTTGAATTTTCCGCATTATTTACCCAAGTACAAACTATTAAGTTGAAAATGATTGCACGTTCTTGATTTTTCTTGGTGCTCTGCTGAAGGTGAGACACTTTTAAAGTGTGGAACATAAAGAAAAGAAAGAACATGCCTTGTTGGATTTTCACAGTTTTTCATTGCAAATGATAACCAGTGTGAACCACTACTAAGGTAAGATTCCCAGTGGCAAGATTCCCAGTACTGTTGTTGGGAAGTAACTTAACTTAACCTAACCTAGGTGGAGATTTGCTGAAAATCCAGCCCCCTTTCAAGTGTGCAACATGGAGAAAAGAAGAAAAACACCATCTTGGATTTCCACAAAATGTTTATCAGTGCAAATGGTAATCATCGTTAACCACTATATAGTAAGTTAAACATGTTTTTATTTTTTTATTTTTTATTTGTTTTAAAACGGACCGAGAGGTCCAAACTGTACAAAACACACACAAACAATCAACACCAACAAATCAACCACAAACAATAAATGTTTCTTTAAAAAATTATCAATAACTGAAAAAGGTTCACTATCAGCATTATTGACCTTAAGTACTAGACAACGAATTGTTAATGGTAGTTCCATAAATGTCTGTAGGATGTTTGAGGAAAGAAATCATCAGCCATCATTTAACAAGACAGTCAGTATTTTTGTTGGAAAGTAATTACTTGATTTGCACTAAATAAGCAACAAAATACTTTACTAATTATATCATTGTATACACGTGACCCTCGTATACGCTGTTTACGGTTTTGATTTAACGTGGTTCACAAATTGTAGCAATCCTTGCATAACGCGTTACTTATATAACGCGGTTTCAATGTAACCAGCGGTAAACCAGCGCGATTTTGCAAAAAACCCTAATGACCAATAGTCCCCAATTCGTTTTGGAACACCCTGTGGGTGATTGTTCAAGTGTGCAAAATACATATTGAACGTTCTGTTTCTGAAATAACTTAACCAAAGTATAGGCTTACTATTCAAGTAATATAAACCGCTTTGATAATAGTATCCAAGGTATTTCGTTAATAACTATTTAACAAGAACATTTAAATCAAACCATTATGTTCACTATGATATGAAATGTTTACTTATTGTCATTGAAATACAACTAGGTGTATGCTCGTCAACAAATTCTGAGCAATGTATGATTTTTTTCAGTATTTTAACTCGGGGGAAGTCAAAGACGATGCTTTTACTATTAACGTTGTATTGTGAAGAAGACGCTGTGCAGAGAAGGCAATGGCGGTGCTTATTACGATAAGCGTTATAGATAGCACTTGTGAAGAAGTAGATTTATTAAATAACTAGCTCAGATACATAAAATTATTTAATTACATTTAGTACTTATATGTAAGCAGTATATAACAAACAGTATTAGGTTTTATCCTGATGTTGGAGACTGCTTTACATTATCCATATACCGTTGAAGCTTGTGATGACAGTGGATAGTAACAGTTCATCATCAATTTTTCGACATACACATTGTTGTTGCGACGTTATAGTGAAGCTCCTTATGCTTGGTTCCATCATACCCAACCCAACCGTCTCTAGCGATGGGGATGGTACACTATTACAGTATAGTAATTATTGGAAATGACTACTTTCAGCATGGTATATCGAATTAAAATCAGACACACAGATGCAAACAAGTTTTAAAACGAGGTAGGCGCATTGCACGTGTACGGTACTTATCATACCTGTGTGATGAATTTTGACAGCTAAATCTGATGATTAATTGCACAACTGCCCTTGCTATCCGAAATTTGGTCGAACTTCACCCACGGACATTCAAGATCGACTGACAAATCGGCCGACTTGTCGAAGTATATTCTTCACTTCACTTCGTTCAGCTTAGACAGTTAACAAAATAAATGATTTATTAAATTTTTAATATGTATTTCAGCATTAACAATTTCAAGGGATCAAACAAAGACACAGGAAAGGTTATTTTAAGTACACGAATGATTCGTTTCAAGAATTAAAAATGGTTCTAAAGAACGATATACGACTTCTTTTCCAAAGTTTAGAAAGTTGTGTGAAACCACCTGCCATTGGGTAGTTAGTTACTTCTAAAATATCACTATAATAGTGAGTGTTCAGACGTTTGGAATCGTTATTGGGCGATTCCACGAAAAAGTGGACATAGAGTGAAAATTTTCAAAATTTGTGAAAAAAGATTTGTTACATTATTTGAAAGCTTATTTCATGTACTTTTAGAATTTAAAATTGAAATTGAACAACTAGTTAAAATGTTTTTGCAGTTGAAAGTGAACAATGCTTAGTATGCAATGAACGACTGGAATGATAGAACTGACCTTTTCTTAAAATTTAAACCTTAACCTATTGATAATGTTTTAATGATATATAAATATTTGGAAAGCTGACAATCTGTAGATTCCAAAACACCCTTTCCCTGTTCAAAAAGCTTAATAAGTTTGTTTTTTAAACATGCATCATCGTATTAAAAAATCGGCTTGTCACGTAAAAGATGCAAAAAGTTTTACTGCAAACAGACATGTGAAAAATTTTCAACCACATGTCTGGTGGTATTCAAAGTTAGCTTCATCATATCTTTATTTTTCAATTACATAGTTTTTTAATCTAATTTATATGAACTGAGTTATGTAACGTGACGGAACTACATTATGAAACAACGCGACAGAACGAACCACACAGCGCGTTCCCTTTCTTAAATGCTAAAAAACTATGAACAATGTTAGAATTTAGCCTGCTATTAAGCTTTGAATTTAAAATATCATTCTAATCTACAAATTATTTACAATTTTATTAAAATAAAAGAAATATACCAAGCTTAATTGACCAAACGTAGTGAGGTATACTACAGGCTAGGAAGAAACGGCAACGTTGAAATATAGAATTATCGAAATGCCTAATCGTATTTTAGCTTGTAAATTCATGTGGTAAAAACATAAATGAACTGTATATCACTTGTAAATCGGTGCTAAAGCTGAATCACACCAATATATATATATATATACAAAAAAAGCACACATACGCGATCCTGAAAACAGGATGAAAGAGATCTAAAGAACTCACCATAAATACAGCATTATGGTATGGGGTTTGGTTACGAAAAGGGGTTAACAATGTATTATAACAACAACATTTTCGTTATGACAGCAGGCTGACTGATTGAAGAATTTAGTGTTGTGTAAGCAAATAATAAATAAAATAAGTGAAAAAAGATTATCAACATACAGAAAATGACTTGACATATAAAATGATAAGATACAATGGTTTAAAAATAAAACATGTTTTTTCTCAAAATTTCAGGTTTTGTGTTCATGGTGTGCATTGTTGTGCATTGTGTTATCGTTGAAATCCAAAAACAAGTTTTTTTCTTCCTGTCACTTTTCACAATGTAGGTACTCAGTGAAATGTTATGCAATAAGTAAACTATCTAATTTTTGCTATGAAGAAGTCACCTTATAACAATAAACCCAACAATGGAATTATTTGGTAAAAGTTTAGCTGTTATTCTAAGAATTGGTTAGGTTTTTACTAAAACTTAACATATCTTCCAAAAATAATTTGCTGCTGAATAAATTCAATCAAAATAGTGTTACATTACATTATGCATTAATATCACACAATGTAGTTCCGTCACGGTCTATTTCAAGAATATTTTATGCCAAAACTATAAGCGCTATCTTCATACTTTTTTCCAGATTTTTTATTTATTTGTCATCAACAAAGGACACCCAAGTTTTTCTGAATTAAACTATATACTTCACAGTATTTCAATTTTCAGTAGTCGTCAAAACCCGTCCTTTTAGCTATAGTTCCGTCACGCTTCTTTGACAATTTATTTTGACTGACCTAAACCTCATAAAATCAAGTAACAAACAGGAACTTGTAGAAAACAACATAATTTATAATCTAATGTAATAAAATCTTATGAGAAATGTATGATCAGTTTTATATATGCATCTAAAAGTTAAAAAATAGGCGTGCGATTGTAGTTCCGTCACACGTGGAATTGCCCTATTCTAAAATAAGCTTTCAGTTGATGTAGGTTTTCATTGGCATGAACTTACTTCCATAAGAAAATGGATTTATGTGAACCCCTATCATTTAAAAAGTTTAGAAAGATCAAAATTTCATTTCAAACATTCACAAAGGTACGAGATATAAATTATTTATATCTCGTACCTTTAATGTCAATGGCTCCTAATAATGTCAACCGCTTGATGCAACTCACGACGTTGAAAAACGATTGTTCTTTAAAACATTTTCCTTATAAATGGAAGAACATTGTTCTCCAACATCCCAATACGTCAACTACTGATCTGGACTGGATGTTCATGTGTTAAAAGACTTCCAACTTTATGTAGCCAAAGTCAAAATCCATCTGAACAGAAAACAATGATACTTAACTGAGGTGTTAAGTGAGCTTTACATCTCAATTGGAGTATTAAGGATTGGAAAAAGGTAACTTGGAAGGATGAAGTCATTGTTGTGCCTCACGTTTGGCTACATTGAAATGAGTTTATCGCTATATTGATGAAGAATTTAATCCTGTGCGCATAACACAGTATGTAAAGTTTCTCACTAAAATCGTGACCGGTGACTCTTCCATGGGTGTTGGTAAATTTATGTAGTGAACGAGCGCATCAATGTTGACATTGACCTGATTTTGAACGTAGAAAATCAAAGGTCCCATAACAAAAGTCATACCAGCATTTACTCATCAATTTGAATTAAGGCTCGACCTATGAAACATATAAATTATGCATTGGCTGAACCCCACATTCAGGCAAATGCAACCAGAAGCAACGAAAGAAATCGCTGAGGCAGGATTCGTGTCTCGCTTCATTGTAAAATAAACTTTATTTCATATGTTACAGTAAATACCAGAAATCGGTTAAAAACCCATTTTTGCAAACTAGGTTAAGCAAGACGTGTTAATGCTGCTTTTAACTAGTCAAAACTAGGTAAGATTAGTATTTTGATTAAATAAACACCCAGTATTAACTATCTTTGCCAACACTCGTTCTCATTAAACTAACCAAGCTAACTACAACTAAACAAACTACAACTTCCAACTAAAACAAAAATAAAAAACCTCACATACTAGTTATAGTGTTTAGTTTCTTGTAAACCCAAGTAATATAACTTTCAAATCCTTCCACCAACAAAACATATTACTAATTTAAAAACTATACACAGATTATACTATTTTTAACCTAAATTATTACTGTTTGATAAGAACGAGTAGTGACAAAGATTATTTAGTTAATACTAGTCGTAATTTCAAATTCTAGTTTTCACTAAGCAGTTTTAGCAAAAGCGCTTCTCTTAGCCTTGTTTGGACTAGGAAAAACAAGCTTAAACAGATTTCGAGTATTAACTAACATATACACAATGTCTTTCAAATTGCATCATTTCCAGGTAACATTATATCAGTGGTAAAGAAACTCAACCTTATAGAAAAACCATCTTTCATGTAGACTAAAGTTGGATCATGTTAAACCATGGAGAACTCGCTCACTTTTTTAGTTTCCGAGTTAATGCATGAAACGGGACCACACCACTGAATCATGACCATGCATAGACTAATAGGAGTGTTACACATTAACAACAAATTGAAATAGCATGAAGCCGCCATTTCTCTAATTGGACTTTTTTACTTGGCCTGGTTTGGTATTGAAGACAATCCATTTGTGAAAAGTCACTTTGAGAAAAAGCCACCAATTTTTATTTAACATAAAAACATTTTATTAATTTACAAATGTTAGCTAACAACATTTAAAACTGGCATGGTTTTCTTCCAAAAAGGGAATTAAACAGGTCGTTACTAAAATTTGAAGAGAAAAAAAAAACATATTACACGACCACATCCAGAACTTCACATATTATCTTTACATAAGACAAACATGCTTACTTGGCTTCTGAATTCATAGAAGTATCAGCGACAGGTGCCATAAAATTTATTAGTTTTTTCTGTGGGTCATATCTAGAATAAAAAGAAACAATTTCATTAAAATGCAACTTTCCAACAAACTTTTATCCATTGACAACTAAAGCTCTTGTTGTAATTCAATAGTTTGGTGGTAATGATGTGGGGATAGGTTTTGAGTTGAAATAGAAATTAATGGTTTGAGCTTAAACCAGAAAGAAAAAAACACTCTAGTATCCTTCAACTGCAGTATCTTGTGTAATTGAACATTGTTGTTCACTGCAAGATATTCAATAAAACCAGATAATTAAAACAACTGGATTAGCATATTTGCAAAACGTCTGGAAAACAGAATCAATGAAAAGCTTCAGCAATTCCGAATACAACCCCAGGAAAAAATATGGAACTAGCCCAATAGTAACTTTGACCAGCTATAGGTAGGTAGGTATTTAATGGCACTGCATCATATTCGATTCACCTACTAAACATCGTTTAAGACCAGTCATTTAGATTATGGTTTCATGGTATTATTCTTGTTCCATATTGGAAACGAGAGATCAATGAGAACCGTTTTTAAACATAATGAACGTAGGCAGCAACATTGTGCAGTGTATTAGTGTATATTTAGCATTATCCCCATTTTGTACCTAAGTTTTCTTCCCTTGCTAGCTTTAGTATCCACTGGTTTCTTCATTTTTGTTCTAATTTTCTGAATTTCAAGCCATTGCCTAAAATCACAAGTATTTTTAAAATATTAATTCGATTAGAAGTACATACAACACATGTCATTAATACATAGGTGATGTTTACAAACTTTTAACATATAAATAAGAAAAATGCTAAATAAAAAAATAAGACAGCATAGCATTAAACACACCTTCCTTGGACAGCATTGTTGGAATTATGTGTAATTGTAGTAGTACTACTACATCTATCTATAACTTCCTTAAGAAGTTCATGGTAAAAATCATCGTCGTTGAAAATTTCTGCATTATACTGATGCAAGCTTTTAGACTCGGACTGAATCTGCAAAGATCCAATTGTGTTAAAAATTGTAATACTTAGCAAATTGTAAGCAACATTGTGGTATACTAACGTTATGAGAAAGAGCATCCATTTTCATTTGCAAATTTACTTCATCACCGTCACGTTCACCCAGTATATCAAATTGGTTTCTTCTCAATTGTGTGCGACGAACAAGTCTCTGTTTGTCTGAAAGAATCTATCCAATACAAATCCATCATCTTTCAAACATGCAAAATCACAAATAAACAATAAATTGTCAAAGTCAAATTAAAGTTAATATTAATAAAAAGTCAGACTGATTACTTGTTCAATTTGGTCCAGAACTTTATGTTCAAATCCAGCAAAAGCATTCATTTTCCCAGAAGATAATTTGGTACGGTCATTCCACTTGTTGAGCGTGGCATTCCTACAGTATAACAAATGAAGATGTTTGTTAATGTTGCAGGCAGCTTTAAATAATTAAACCTTTTATTATTTTTTGTCAGTTATCAACTAACCACCTAAAACTTGCAGTTAACGCTATTATAATTATTTGACAATTTGATGTTTTCTGGTAATAGGGTTGTGCTGCAAGACTGAACCCTATCCAAAAACTATTATTTAATTTAAATAAAAGAAAGCCTATGCAGACTAACTTTTATTTTCATCCAAAGATACGTTCAATCTCGTAAGTTCAGTAAATACTTCTTAGATTAGCTTACCGGTAAGTTTCAAACTTGGCATGGCGTTTTATCAAAAGAAATGAATAGTCTTCTAAACAGCATTCCTGTTTTGAACATTTCATATCCTGCTTGGTTGTTTCATTTTCTGAATCTGAAAGACTTGTCTCATCATTACTGAAATTAGAAAAGCCATAAATCAAACTTTATTGCAGTTTAATTAATGCAACAGTTCATCATTAAACTCCTTTGGTAGACTACTTGTAATCTTCATTGTCTATTTCATCAGTAAGGAAATGATAACTATGAAAAACAAGACACCAACATGTCCTTTATAGAGGGTGTTTCAGAACATGTAAGATAATGGGCAAAAAAAGCAACTTCCTTCCCATGCGAAAAGTTCCTGAAAAAATCATGTCACGTGATACAAACTCCTGAAGAGCTGCCTGCCATGGCAGAGTTCACCATACAAACAGCATTTTGAGTGTGTCGCATGACGTGATTTTTTTGGATAATTTTTCGCATGGGAGAAAGTTGCTCCTTTTAGACCACTTTCCTCTACATGCCCTAAAAGTTTGTAAACGAGGTCCTGAAACACCCTGTATATGTTAATTAGTAATGCCTGAAGCATACATTTGAAAAGAACCAGAGAACTAACGTTATAAAATAAAAGCAACTTTTTCCCTACATTCAATGGACTGGATAAAACTAAACACCCTTGATGTTGACGTTATGCCTTTTCAAAAAGGTTCTTTTAAGAGTAATAAAAAGGACAAAGAAAAGGAAAAATAGAAGACAAAATATATGTGTGCATACGTACGTACGTATGTATCTATTGAATAAATTTTTGATTTGCAAACATCTTTAGAGATGGCATATAGGAAAAACAAACTGCAGGAGTGAATCCAAAAGTTGCGAAAACCTTATGGAAGCGTGAGTGTGCATACGAGATGAAAGAGCAATTTTATATGGCATCATGGCCAAGCTAATGGTAATGCCATTAGTTAAGCTACCAATAACTAACTTTGTCAACTAATTTAGTTAGCATGATTTTGATTTTTAATTATTCAATTGAGATGGTGTAAAGTACACTCTAATTCACTTAATCAGTATTGAAAAAGTTGTGAAAAAGTGACCGGTACACTAAATAATAGTGTCTACCAAAATATTGTCTACACGCTACACTTACCCAATATCTCTATTGCATATACCGGTATTGGTATTCACAAAGCCTTCCATCAAACCACTGTTGTTCAGGAGCATTGTTTGAAGGTGAAATAATTTATGTAACAATGCTTCCAAAATACCACTTCCTGTAAAAATAAAACAATGGTTGAAAAACTTTCAATTAAAAATGTCAACCAATAATTAACAGGCAACTCATATAATGCAAGTTAGGTTCCAGAAAAATGTTACATTGTGCCCAACTCGGATTACAAACAAAAAGTAAGGTTATATTCTCAGAAAGTTTCTTTTTGACAAAACACAGCAGGCCTACATACTTTATCTAAAAATTCAAGAAAATATACCCAACTGTAATTTTATTTAGTCCTGAAAATTTTACTTAACAAAATATTTAAATTACGAAACAAAAACAAAATTATCCCTAGCAAAAAGCCAGGCTTAAATCAGACTCACACGTGTGAAGTAAAAAAAATAAAGAAAATGTATGAACATTTGCAAAAAAATTTAAACGATCTAATTAAGCTGATTTGATTAAAAAATAAAAAGTAAAAATGAACAACCGACACCCAGGCCAGAAGCTGCAACCCTTTCTCTACCAACTGGGCTTCTTAGCCACACACAATAAAGGGTCTACAGAAGTCATTAAAATGCAACTATTGCTGCATAAAGCAGGCATAAATTTAGATCCCTAGACCTGTTTTTAAATGTTAACTAAAAAACTTCATCTACGTAACTTCATTCTACGTAACTAAAAAATTTCATCTTCCAAGCTATTGTAGTTTTTGAGAAGAATCTATCACAAAATTTAGCCCAATGCCGATTTTGGTCCAACTAGAATAGAGAGAGACTCGCTTCGCTCGTCTCAAAAATTAATAATCTTAGTGTTTCATTGCAAACAAGAATTACATTTGCAGAAATTATCAAAAATTATTTTTGATATATTCCTTATTTCCAAATGACTTTTAACATTAATGTACAGTACTCTCACAGTACATGTACAGTATACAGTACATGTTACTGCATTAATGTTTTTCTATACAATTCGTTGTTTGTGCTGAGCACTGACACTTCTCATTTCATATTCATTTGCACAATTCCATTCTTTTTATAATTTATGCTACACGTAAATTGCATACATGTTAATTTTTTAACAACGTACCCTCAACCGAGTCAACTGAAACAAATGAATCTATTCAAAATTCACACCACAATGATGATTTTACATTCAAACTTGTAAACATCAAGCTGGTTATGCGCGATGTTTACACCGTGGGTTCTTCGTTAAAACCATGTTGTATAAACCCTGCATGATGCAAGGATTGCAAATTTGTGGACCATGTTATATTTAAACTGCATTGTAAAAGTACCATACTATAAGAGAGTTAAGTGTACTTTTAAGTGAACATGCAAGTGATGCAATAAAATACTTACCATGTGTGTGAATTTTTTCTGTGTCTTGATCACACTGACTCGTAAAATCCTTCCAAACGTCAAATGGTGGTAGACAATTCACAATTTGTAAGGCTTTTTGAAGTTTAATCCTGATTTCCAGTAACTGGTCACAAAGAGCTATAAAATAGTTTAATTTTTGTATTATTTACAAGCTTAGAATGAAGCCTCAAGCTATTTCACATCCTCCACTGCACAGTGCAATGAAGTTTGTGCTCAACCACTGCGATGCACTATGACTACTTCAAAAAAACTGCTGCTTTACAATGGTCAAGTAGTTCCTGCAGTCCACATGACCATAAAATTTTCTACAACGTGATCGGCTGTTGGATTTCATTTGATCAAGTCTTGTTTTGGCATTGACATACCAATAGCTTAACATTTAGGAATACAGGCATACCTCGCTCTTTTGTCACAATTGAGACCAGAGCACTTGACGAAAAAAGAAGCATAAACTTTATTTAGCTTGCAAATGCTTTAGAGGCTAGGTGAATAAGTAACTGAAAATCCAAAAATGGGAATAAGTAACTGCATACAAACTATAAATATGTGCAACACTTAAACAAACAGAAATAAACATAAGAAATAATGAAAACAAACATTTTACAGACAGTCATTCTGTGTCACTCGATGCAATCTGCACTTTCCACCCCCACCCCCCCAATGATGCCACTGGGAAACGGCCTTTTCGGCAATTCACTAAACTTCATCATTCATGAACAATCAATTTCTTATCAACATTAATTCCCAACAAAGACAAACTAGTTTTGATTTGAATGAGTATCAACTGACTACAATATAAGAATACAATAGAAAAGAAAAAATGCTAGGCAGGCAGAGAGATGAAATCTATGGAGATTGAAGAAGCTACACCGCTTCATTGGGCATACAATGTTCATAAAGAAAAATTGTGTAGTCCTACCTATCTATCAATGCTATTAGTACATGGATTCGGCTTTTACGCCTTTTGCACAATGGTTATGTCATCTCTTTCTACCCTTTGGCGATACTAATTTATCTCAATGTTACCCAAGTTTGACAATAAACACTATAAATACGTAATTCAACTTTCATGATCATGAAGGTTGAGTTGAAACCGACAAATTATGTCTTCTTGGTTAAACCTTCACCTTTAACTATAATTAAGCTATCAATAACTTTAGGCTAAAACACTATGATCAAACAGAAATCAACCGTAAGCAACCACCTGAGTGAAAAGAGTGCATTTAGAAAAATTATATTTACTTACTTATTTGATTTTTTGTTGAATTTGCTTTGGACATATCTTCATTAAGATTAACTTGTGAGAATGTATTTATGACACTGGAATCTGAAAACAAAGTTCAGTATTTTAGTGAAAATACAAAGATAACCTTAGGCCGATAACACTGTTAATCAACAATCGTGAGAAAAATTTATTAGAATTAATGCTTTAATAATCTTATTGGTTTAAATCCAAACATGTTTTTTCTCACCTACTAAATCATGCTTGAGAATGGGATCATCATTGTCATTGTCTTCTTCACCACCATCATCACTTTCAGCATCATGAACCTCTTCATTTTGATCAGAAGTAGAATCTCTATCAGACTCATTAGAAAGCCCTACAGAAAATAATGGTTGTTTTAGTCTTAGCATGCACTAGCTAAAACATCTCCAGACACCTATAAGTCCGTGCATGCGCCCACATTGTTACTGAGCAGATACGACGCAGCCATTTCGATAAATACATTGCCCAACCTCGCATATGTATATCCAAGTTTGCTTCTGAATGTCTTTGAGTCATTATTCTTTATCCAAACAACGGATCAACCAGTCAATCATGACCAATGTCACCAATATAGAAGACAATTGGTGACACATCTGAACTAGTGCAAATGAAAAATATTTGCTAAGATGTGATTCTAACCAAAACTTTATTGTATACAGTTGAGTTGGTGTGCAGTGTGGTAATCTTGTCATCTAGTCTCTTTTTGTTTTTTGTACATCGAAGCTTAGCTTTCTGAACTGAAGAGCTGAATCTAAGGGGCCCAGCAAACTTGGCAATCCATTGCATGGAGAAGAAAAAACACAACATTTCCGTCACCATGGCTTAATTGAATCCTAGCAAAAAAAAGGCAGGCAGGGCCAAATTATCTAACAGGCCTTGATATTTTCATCGCTGCGACGAATTTGTTGTCGCACAATGATTCACGAGAATGGAGTGCCTATGGAAACAGAGCTTTCCCATTGGCTAGGTCAAATATGGCTATGTTCACTTTGATTGCTTACACACTAAAAACGTTGACGCTTATAATCGTACAAGCTACTACGAAGTAGTTTGCGGAGGCATTACAAACTCGTCGCTGAGTACTTTATTTTGATCGCCAACATTTTCATCGCATGGTCTGCGGTGCCCCTAAGATGAGCTTTTACTTTTTATACATAAAAACTGAGCCTCAAATCGCAAATTTCATTTTCAATTGCACCAGTACAGATGCATATATTCGTGCATACAACGGCAGGTTTAACGAAAAATGTCAATGGGTCATATAGGCCTATTATAAAGCTTACCCAGTCATTATTTATAATTTCATGCCAATGCATATCTAACTTACCAGCTTCAGCAAGACCAACTTTTTCTCGGGTGACAATTTTTCCTGCATATGTAACATCGGAAGACAATAAAGATGCATTGGAAACCCGAAGCATAGAAACTGTTGGAGTATTTTCACTTATTTCCTCGTCATTTTCAACCAATTGAGGTTCTACTTATAGAAATAAATAAAGGAATAAAAAATAGATAAAACATTCATAGCAATGCATTGCCTGACCACATTGTCATTCTACATGAATTCTATCTCACCTATTTGTAAGTCATCTTCAGGGTCATTTAGATCCCACACAGGAGCTGGGTTCAATATCTCGTCCAAATAAGTTTTCAGCGACGGCGCTTTCGCCATGCTCGACAGACAGTCTAAAAGGGGAGGCACAAAAAACATTTACTCTTCAAACTACTGTTGCTAAATAGCTAAGTCTATCCAATTTATCTTGTTGGGTTGCTTCGTTATATATATATATATAAGTTATAACCAGGTTAGATTAGAATCCTGTCTGTCTGTCACCTATTCTAAGGTTCATGCAACAGAATAACAGAAATGTTATAATTCCCTACCCTAACAATCAAAATTAAATCAGGTTAAGCTAACCAAAAAAAAATCAAAACACAAAATGTAGGCTTGTTTTAGAATAATAGAGTTTGTGTTTTGAAAAAATCGGGAGATTTTTTTGTTTTTTTTCGTTTTGGCAAGACATGTGCTTGCATAGGCATTCCTCCTCCCGTAACTTAAGAAGGAAAATAGAATAAACACGAGCACATCACAGTGATACTATCTCGATAGTTTAAAGTAAAAAATAATAAGTATAAGCGTGTTCACTTATTTACCTTACTGATGTGTATAAACTTTTGGGATTACTTCCGAATCCGTATGTTTGAGGTTTGAGTTTCGCAATTCTTTTTTGGAGTCGCGTTCTAGCTGATGGGGCCACTAGACGCCATATTAGTGCTAGGCTTGTACAAGCGATAAGCAACTGCTTCAAAGGAAAGCAAGCGATAAAAACTGACGTCATTAAGTGCTACAGTGTGTACTATATAAATAAGTACAAAAACAACGTTTTATTTAAAAATACGGCGCGTTTTTATAAATAAAAAATTGATCATAATTTTATGTTTATTGTTATGTTATCGTTTTATTTTTTATTCAATTTTTTTTTTCTTGATTTATTTTTTATTCATTTTTTAGTACGAAAACAACAAGTTTTATTTATATAGTACACACTGTAGCACTTAATGACGTCAGTTTTTATCGCTTGTTACAAAACCAACTGTATTGAGTAATGATGACTGAAAGAACGAGATCGCGGGTGCAAGCAGCCGAGATGAGGTTTCTTCTTACGGGTTGCAGGGCAGCTCAACAAAGTGCGGAGTTCTGTAAGAAAGCCTCAAAGTCAAACCGCTACTTCTCTGGATAGAGATATCTCAAATGAGATGCCTCGGGAAAGACGGGCCTACCGAATCTGGGACACACGTCCAGTCGACAAAAGGCCTAGAGGGAGACCAAGAATCAGATGACGAGACCAGCTCTTCAAAGTCTGTGAGAGGGTCTCTCAATAGCAGGGTCTATGTTTGTGCTGCGGTGGAGGATGGGACGAGATGGCGATTCGTGCTGCGTGGGCTTGCCCACCGCGACCCCAGCGAGCCACCGGGATAAGTGGGCCCGAAAATGATGATGATGAAGGTGTTTGTTATGTATTCTGATCTGCATGCTTCATATGTACAGTCATACATCGTTTTACATCGTTTGGACTTGCATTGTTTTTGACTTCAGATTGGTTTTTTGCTAATGCAGTACATGTACTGTACTAGTGTATTACAAAGGTAATTATAAAAGTCGAGTGATGTTAGTTTGTCAGTCAGTATAATTTTATTAAAAAGAATGTACAAATGTTCAACTATGGAAAGACTTATTTATTCCTAATGTTAATAGCAACGTACATAATGAGGTTATTTGTAGAGGTCCAGCTAGGTTGTTTTAAAGAGTTTATTCGATTTGCATTGACTGAAGTTGCAAGTCTTGGAACGAATTAACGACGTAAGGCGAGGTATTACTGTACAGTCTTCAATTGGATTTTGGCTCAATTTTAGGCAGTTGCCCCAATTATGCAATGGTGTATAAAAGGTATACTGCACAAAGAAATGGGTTTAGTGACAAAACTTTTGTCCAATTAGATAGACCAAGTTGACTGATGGCTCAATTAGCCTAAATCGAATCCAATATATTACGTACACACTTTCTGGGAATAAAAGTACAGTAGTGGTGGACATGGAGCATCAGCAAAATAAAATCTTTCTCAGAATTTCTTGTGCACGATTTCAAGAACAATTGCGGAAAAACGTGAAAGGTTTTTTTCCCTTTAGATCTTTTATTTTTTCGCTGGTGGTAAATTGATTTCACTTTTACATCGATTTCAGTTATGCATATTTTTTTCGGTGTGGTGATAAACAGCTTGCTTGATGCGTTAAACAGTTTTGTCAGTGATGAGTACATTGGTAGACTTTCTCGATAACGATTTTTTTTCTGTGTGGTAATCTAAAGCGGACGTTGTTGAGTCTTATGATTGTGCCCATCCTTTCTGTTTTGATTTCCAATCCACATGCAAGTAATAGTGTAGTGCTATTTTTTCGCTTGTATTGGAGTTGCGAACAATGATTCATATCCGGGGATATACTGCAGTATGTAATGCAACATCGAGCACTGCACCTCTTTTAGCTTTTTTCAGGGTCATTAACCTATCTAGCACCTATGATGGCTGTTACATACGAAAAGGATGTCCTGGATGTTAATATGTGTATGTTGCACTTTATCGCTTGTGTAGCCACACAATTACTCATGGAAACATACCAGGAAATGAATTTTTAACACTTTTTTCCACCTTTTTTCTTTATAATCTATTCATGTAATTTTCCATTTTGGAGGTCTGTTATGAAGTGGCAATGAAATGGTAATGACACTAATTTTTTTTTTACAGTAAATAATTTCCCATTCATTTGGTTCATTTGGACTATAATACTATACAAGAAAGGTGAAATTGAGTGTGCGTTTTGTATTCAACATTTCCAATGGGAAGAATTCTTTGCAAATTCATGAAGCAGCAAGTATCGAACTTAGGGGGTGGGGGTGTCATGGAAATCAACGTCGTATAATTAATAAGGACTATGCATACTTATGCTATATATTGGTAATGATTAGATTTAATTGAGATATGTATTCATAGCTAGTGAGTTAGTTATGAAACATTAGCGTTTGTACTTATTGAGATAGAGTTCCTGCTTGAAACTTATCAGGATGGTCAAAAGAGAGAATGCATGAAAACTTCGTATCTTGGACAAATCGGATTATCATAATTTGTTCCATAATAAGCACACAAAAACAACGATGACACACTAAACCCGCAAAGGTGGGAGGAGAACCTGTGCCCAATGAATTTTGTTTTTATTGATTCTGTACTTCAATGAAACCCTTTAAAAATCAGAAGGAAAAAAGCATGTTGCTTAGTTGGATAAAGAATTTTTTTGTGTAACATTATTTCTGAGTGTGCCAAAGTTGTGGGAACCACAGTCTTTCATCCTAAGATGACAAGATAATGTGTAAGCCATCTGTTGCATCTCGTAGGTCAAGATCAGCATTCGTTCTGCGTAATTTTGCTATCAGGATTATCTTCACAACGAACCATGTCGAAATCAGTTTCTATCCAACTTTCTATTTCGTAATTTAGCTTTGTATTTCATAAAAATGTGTCAGGGCTTATAGAAACTCTTTATTATTCGGCAACACTTATTTTTTATTTGCCTGATTATAGAAAATTTTCCAACGTTTTGTGATGGAAGGGAAAATTGCAAACTACAGCTGAAGAAATATTCTATCCTTCAACGTGTATATGACTAATTGGCATTCGCATATTAATTGACGGTGCAACCAATGTTAATTAGTTAAATATTCTCATTATGAGTATGTTAACGGTTAATTTCAGCATAATACTGTTCATGGAAAGGAAGTCAGCTACCAGATGATTCAACAGTTCACAGAGGTGAGGGATGATTCAGTTGATGTGGAATAATGATGAATTGGCGGCCCCACAATAATGCCATCATTGTAAAATCGTAAGATGGTCGAGGTTGGCATCCAACAAAGATGCTTCTTCATTAAACTTTCTGATGAAGATAAATGATGCCCTTTTTTTATGGGCTGAGTTTACATTTTGGCACTCAAGTTAACCTTGACTCTACTATTTGAAGAAAAAAATGGGCTTGAGTGAATTTAGGCAGTTTGTGAGTAACTTAGTGTTTTGCTCAGTCATAAACCAAGGTTTGTGCAAAATTGGTTAGGTGGTTTTTTTTTTCAATGTACTGGATCTTTTTTTTTCCTTTATTTTTTACCACTGTAGACACGAATTATTAAGATATAGCATTCCATAACGTGAATCATTGACGCATCCATGGTGGGTAGAATATATGATTATACGAAATTCTATGAAATACACAGGGTGAGTCAAAATGTTAACCACTTATAGGGAGTTGGTATGTGTATTATATAAGTTGTAGCATCTTTTTGATGCACCTATATGATTATTCTAATTATAATCAGGGTTGGAAAAAATCATGATATTTTTTTTTTAAAAAATCAGATTTTTTGAATGAAATGGGTTTTTTTATATTTAAATCGGATCTTTTTGATTTTTTTATATTATAACATTTAAGCAAATTTAGAAGACATTTTCTGCTTAGAAAAATCAATTGACAAATCACACCTTGGTTTTAATGGGTTGATTGTTTCAAAATTATTTATTCATAATATATTTTTTATTTTCAATTTTCACAATCCACAAGGATCAATGAAAATGATAATTTTCGGTTATCTAGCCAAGAGCCACTGATGGCGCAGCGGCTCGAAGATGGAGTGCTTGATTGATCATTGTTTGTTACAATCTGATTATTGTGGTAAACATACACTTTGGGTTATGATGACGGACCACTGGGTAATGTTAGACTTG
>JAQIWH010003484.1:0-19788 GCA_034695005.1 Cryptops parisi | reverse complement strand
AAATACAAACACCAAAAAACAAACAATCATAAAAACACTAAAAACCTTATAATCTAAAAAAAAAAACAACTTATAATCCAGTTTCCATCTAAACTAATTGATGGGGAAGTTTTTTTTACAATGAAAGGAAAAGGAAAAATAAAATTTTGCTTCATTTTTTGCTTTCGGTTGTACAGTGTAACATATTACTGTATTATATTTTTACCTCAAGAAATCTATCGTTTTCTGAAGAGTTTTAATTCAACTGGTAATTACAAAATCCCTTGTTAACCATCCGGGACAGTATCTAGAGGACAGGGGCCCCGAAGTTTTTTTCCCAGGGCCCGAGCTTGCTCTCGGCGGCCCTGCCTGTACTCGACCATTTATACTTTAGAGGCCTAGCACCCACATTATTTATTTCAATTAGACAAATCTATAAAATGATTCACCATAACTAGGCGTGCATATTTGATCTTGAAAAACGTTTCATTCGTTTATACAAAGTGAAAGACAAGCTATAAGTGAATTCATCAGGTTAGGTAGGCCTACTCTAAGTAAGGTGGTCGAGTCTTGATCAGAGAGTATGAATTTCTACTTTAAATCAATTGTCTCTCTCCGGTCATGATGCTAGAAGAGATTCACCGTCACACGGTCACTGTACCTTATTATTTAATACTGAATCCTTTTTTTGCCATATTGCAGTAATTTTCTGGATTTTACTGTATGATCCTCGAATACAGTGTATTTATTTTGTTTCTAGATGATTCTTCCGAGAAAAGATGACAGCATGCGATCCTTCGCCATTCCAGACTCTTTTCCTGAGAAACCCTCTGTCAAAGTGCCAAGCAAACACATCATTCCTACCGATAACATTTCAGTCAACAAAGAATTGGGTGTAGGAGAGTTCGGAGTTGTGCAGCAAGGAGTCTGGACTAACGAAGATGGAGAACGGGTGAATAAACAGTTTACCACCTTCATGTTTGAAACAATACTTATGTTTAATTATTGTAATTCGGACCATTTTCTATCGCTAATGTAATTCAAGCTAGTTTACAGAGCACATGTATGCTTCAATATTGTCAGATGCTATCAAATTTGTAGTTGTATAGAGTGGCTATGGATATTGCTTGTTTGTTAATGTCATTTAATAGCATTATTAAAAGTGGTATTTGGTGTTATTATTTGATTTTGGGTTATATTGATTTTTTGCAGATTCAAGTAGCGATCAAGAAGCTGAGCAAGGAACGGATGCAAAACAACCCGATGGAATTTTTGAAAGAGGCAGCTATAATGCATACCATTGATCATGAGCACATTGTTCGTCTGTATGGAGTAGTTCTGGAAACCAGCACATTGATGCTGGTAAGAATAAAGTTTTCATTTAAAGTAGTACAAGAGTCCTTGATTTATGTTAGTTTTGTACGGTATATGAAACTTCACTATTAGGCGACAGGAAAATTTTTTCCATGTGCTTGGTATAAAGCAGAAAGGTTTGCTACTATCTGTAGCAGTGGAACGCTGCACTTGTTGCTTTCGTTTTGCAGTGTATACGTGAAGGGTGCATTCACTTTGGATACTTGCAAGGCTAAAAGGGCTCATAAGCTTTGCTCGAGCTGTTCATTTTTGAGCTCTGAGCACTCACAAGTTGACCTAGTGAGTCACGTCATCACGAAGGCCACCACTTTCGCTTACAAATGCTTTCAAAGGTTCATTTCTAGATACAGCATAAGCGTTCGTACAACCTCAAATGGAACGCAATGTAAGCAAAAGCACTCTTGACACCAAAGTGAAAAGCGGTTATGAACATCAGCGCTTTCAACGTGTTAGCATCCAAAGTGAACACACCCTATGTGCAAATGCTAGCCTCCACACTGGAATTGGCCCCTGTAAATTTTTAATTTATGAGAATTTTGATATCTTTGTTATAAACTTTTTGAGTAAGATTTTCTAATAATTTGAGGACTATTTACCCTATATTCTTTGTTTCATTTTTTTTTTTGAACGAATGCTGATGGGGTGTTGGGACACTATGTAAAGTCACAAATAAATGTTTTTCCATTTCAGCAAATCGCATTAAAACGAGAACAACATTATAGTGAGAACTCGAACCATTACAACTGAAATAATATTACATAACATTATGCTGCATTCTTATGTTTTTGCACAACATGTAAACACAACAAACTTAATCAAACATATCTGTTAATTATACAGGGTATTTTAAAATGATTTGAACGATTTCAACTCTTTATACTTTATTCATAAATTGTTAAAATAAGATGTAACTTCACACACATATATATACTGTAGCTGTTCAAGTTCAGTTGCCAATGGTTATCGCGAAGTTAACTCGCAAATGTTCAATGTGAGCACCCTTTCCTGGGAGTTGACTCACGTTGCACAGTCAACACCGACTTAAGTGAATTGTAAGGTGCTAAATACTATCTCCTCATCACTGGTAGCCATTTTACAACTTGTTAGTCTGCCACCTGGCAGTAGGATTATGAACTATTGACATGTTCTACGTAACTTGAGGATATATTCAAATGTTTTTCACAGGATATTTGATCAGTGGTAATGTTGTGTTCCTAATGGAACGTGTTATTGAAACACCCTGTATAAAGTCGAAAATGTACTTTTGTTCTAACACAGTTATTTGTACAATGAACTAACTCGGAATTTTTTGTTTGCTTGATATTTTTTTAAGGTGACTGAATTAGCCCCACTTCGATCGCTGTTGGAATGTCTCAAAGAACCAGCATTGCGGCCGAGCTTTCCTATTCTTTCGCTGTGCGATTTTGCATTCCAGACATGTGATGGGATGCAGTATTTGGAAAGCAAACGACTCATTCATCGAGATTTAGCTGCTAGGAATATTTTAGTTTTTTCCAAGAATAAAGTAAGTTTATTCTTAATTGCACTTATTACCAATTAAGTCTATTCTTAGTTTCATCACCCTATGTTATAATGTGGGTCATTGAACTGGAATTCCTGATATGAATTGAATTTTTTGTCAGTTTTTTTCTCATTATTTTTATTTTCAGATAAAAATTAGTGATTTTGGACTTTCAAGAGCTTTAGGAGTCGGCAAAGATTACTATCAAACAAATTTCAACGTTAATCTTAAGTTGCCAATTGCCTGGTAAGCATATCGTATTACTTCCTATTTTTTACAATTTATTTAAAGCCACATGCTTGCATAATATTAAAAAAAAACAAAAAAACAGTAAGCCTATATAAAATGAAGATTTTATTGATTTGAACATTTTGCATGCGTTGATTAGCGTAACTTGAGTTAGGGTGTATAGCCTATTAATTATCGTTTCTCACTGTTAGAGAGATTCCCTGTACATTTCTTCAATTGTGCAAGCTTATAAAACGTGACTTTTTGATAAACCCTGTATTATAAGTTGACGCTGATAAAATAATTTCTTTTTAACTAAATCAAGGTGTGCACCTGAATGCATAAACTACTTGAGGTTTACGTCGGCAAGCGATGTTTGGGCGTACGGTGTAACACTATGGGAAATGTTCAGCTATGGATTTCAACCGTGGGCAGCCTTGACTGGGCAGCAGGTGAGAATATCGTTACATTTTTTAATAATTCAGGTTGAACCTCACTAATCTGGAAAGCTTGGGATCAAAATTAGCGGATTTCTGGTGCAAAATTATTTTTAACATGATTCAATAAATTTTGTTTAGATACTAGAAGCTATCGACGAACCTCATTTTCAGCGTTTAGAACAACCTGAAGCATGTCCGAGAGAATACTTTCTTCTTATGACAAAATGCTGGCAGCACGATCCTAACAAACGCCCCAAATTTTCTGAGATTATAACAACTTTGCCTGAAGTAAGTAATATGTTTATTGTACCTTTTAAGAAGTAACGTTGTACATGCATGTTTCCAAGTTTTTGTTACTAAGACAGTACGGGCACACTTATATGGGGTTCTTAGAGCAAAAGTGACCAAAGAAAGTTCAAATTTGCTATTTTTTGAGATTGGGCCGCTGTCACAGTCTTAAGTTTGTGAAAAAATCATGTACTTCCTAAGTTGAATATTCGGCCAGTATTTGCCATATGCTCTTCCTTTGTTTTCTCGCTCCTTTCCAAACATGGATCAGATTATTGTCATTTTGATGTTTGTGGACTTACGTTCCTGTTGCTCCAAGTGCTTCATATATTCATCCACTAGTGATTAGTTCTATGTTTGAGCTTTGACTGGGAATTGCTGCCATCTCTTAGTAGCTTTTTTTATGTATTTAAATGCCATAAACTATGAATCAAAATTGGTGGCTCGCAAGTCGACTCTTCAGGTACATGTGTGCGGGTCTTCGGAAGTATTTAATATGAAAAAAATCATAAGTTATACTAGTTTCAATATTTGTTTTCTAATAAACAAAATTGCCTCAAACTAGGCAAAATTGATAATTTATTTCCAAAATCTACTTTTTATCATATTTGAGATAAGTGTCTATGCCAACTTTTCTTGGATCACTGATTCCAAATATATTATTTTTGAGACTCAAATTTATTATTTCCTACTGAAAAATGCGCAAAGACCACGTTCATTTTCAAATCATCTTATCTCCAAGCTGTGTTTATTTTCAAAACGTCCTATCTCTAAGCTACCAATCAGAAGGCTTGCTTTTGACATGTGACCCAAAATGGATGCTGCTATCTAACTGGTTTCAGTTTTGGGAGCAGTGTATTGTTGAAAATGACTAGTTATGAAGAAAATATCAAAAACATGTCGGTAAAAACTGCAAGAAAAAGATTACGGATGCCTTCTGAATGGAAAAAGATTGAAAGATAGGTACGAAAGTACCATAAATTAACCATACATATTTATTTTTTTCTTTACCTAACCTGCAAAATAAACCCAGAACTAAGTACAAGCAAGTACCAGAAAGTGGACGGGTTAACGGAAGTACCGAACCTTCTCCCCCACAACAACAACAACAACAACAACAACAAAAAAACAGCACTACCAAATTTTGCGAAAGAGAAGCACCAACTTCTGTTTGAAAATATATTTGAGAAATAAAATTGCAACAAACTTTAATTAACTTAATAATGAAATAATTAACTAAATAAATAAACAAGTAACCAAAAACTGTTGATGCCGCATTATATTAACATTAAAAATGATGATTAATATTAATGTTTCATACTTTATAATATTATTTCATATTTCATAATAATGATGATAATAATCATATTAACTAAGAATAGTAAACTAGAATACAAAATTTGTTTATGTTAAATTCATGTACCGGGTGGTTATAAAGTCCGTGTGCAACTTCAAACTTCAAAAACTTTTGATCAAGAGATGATAAATAAACTATGTAAAGTGCATTAAGAAGCTGATTTTATTAAATTTAAATTTGATAAAGCAAATACTATAGAATTAATATTCCACATAGCCACAGTCTTTTTCGACGCATCGTGCGAATCGCTTTCTCATTTCCATAAAAACATGTTCCAATTGCAGTTCGTTAATTTCTCGAATGGCAAGTCTGCCCTTCAAATAGACTGTCATTTTCAAAATTCCAAACCAAAGATAAATTTTGAAGAAACAAACTTCTTAATGCACTTTAAATAGTTTATGTATCATCTCTTGATCAAAAATTATTTAAGTTTGAAGTTGCACAAGGACTTTATAAACACCCAGAATGAACCAATTCGGTTCAATAGCTTCATATTTTAGCTACATTTCTTATAAGAACGGGTTTTTTCTATATACTTGTTTAAGCCCTGAAATATGCCTTTGAAGTTCAAAGGAAAGATGTTTCAACTTGCCACTGGCCAGGGGTTCCTTGAAACATGTGGGGATAAGTTGACACATGTCTTTTAATTCACTCAATTTATACATTAAACATAGATAAACTATAAAAAAACAAAACAAATAAAACAATTTTCACCATTTCAGGAATCCTAAAGCGCCTAATAAGCTGATGCAAATTCAAGCACATTTTCGCATACTGGACAGTCATTTGAGAGTTCAGAACAATGATATTCAAAGAATGGTCACTTTTGTTTTTGATATCAGCTTGAACAGTTTCTGCACAAGTTTATGATTATTTTAATAAGTTAATCAGATAGAAAGAGAATGTTTAAAATATAAATAGGACAAATTGAAACATGTTTCAACGTGCCCCGTTAACAATGTTTTAACTTGCCCCATGTTACATTTTAAACTTAAACACATTGTTTTTACTTAGCCTAATTAATAACGAATTAAATGCAACTTGATACAGTGATTTATTACTCATTTCTTGTATGTTCAAAACATATCAACAATTTCTAGTTTTAGATTATCAGATTTCTTATGAGAAATTACCTAACCATGTCAACATTTACTCAACTAGGCCTACATGAAAAACTGATTGTTTGAAAAATTTAAAAAAATAAAAATTTGAGCATCACACAATTAACTTAACAGATGTATCCTATGATGACTATTCTGTTATATAAGTTGTGATAAAATTTCACAATTTTTGTTTAAAAATAGAACCAATGTTTCAACGTATCCCGTGTTCTAATGAGCTCCGGTCTCCCTATTGTTTAGGAGGGAATATTGACAAGAAAAGTATTTGTCAATGTAGTCCTAAGTACATATCATTAACTAATGGTGAGAGGCTACAGCAAGATAGGTCCACATATCAATTCATTCGCATGGTGCTCCACGCGAGTCAAATTCAAGTTTTGCTTGATGGGTGCTTTCAAAATATCGATATTTTTTCGATATATTGATTATTACCGATCCGTGGTCAGTTAAATTCGCAAATGCAAAACCCGGGGATAAGGAGACTCCACTCAGTGGCGAAGTGCCTGGGGGGAGATGGGGGAGTGCTCCCTCCTTGGAAAATGGATCGGACTCAATATATCATATTTTTACCTGATATATTTGTTAAATAGCGTTGTAGCAAATAGTGTTTTGCTGCCGACCAAGTCTACTGTATTTAACCTTAGCAATTGTATAATTTTGGGTTTATCTGTTTTATCAAAAGTAGTTAACTTTATAGCTGTAAATTAAGTAGTAAGGGTTATTTTCCGAATGAAACATGCAGTAATACGATCAAAATATTTTTTCACATGCTGATTTATACATAAACTACTGCCAGCACCAAAAACATTTATTTGGCAATTACAGTGAGCCTTCGGTATTTGCGTGGGTTTCGTTCCAGGAACCCTTATACAGATGGCATAGTATTTTCATATAAACTACACACATCCTTTACACTACACACATCCTCCCATATAGTTTAAATAATTTCTGCAATATAAATTCAATGTAAAGAATTGTTAAAATGTGTTGTTTAATAGGGAATAATGACAGGAAAAAAATGTGTACATATCAGTACATGTACACATTGTTAACTAATGGTGAGAGGCTACAGCAGGATACATCTATGTATCACTTCGTTTCGCGTAGATTCAGCATTGTGATCCACGCTGGTCAAATTCAATTTTGCTTTATGAAATTTTTTGATTTTCCCTTGATATATCGATTATTTTCAATCCACGGATAGAAAAGCTGCGGATAAGGAGGGTCCACTGTAATTTATTTATTAAGATTTCGTTAAATTATGCTTTCTTATAAATGCGTAATAACTGATAATTGTAATTGTTTTATTTTCCATTATATTAACGAAATTATTATGAAACGTTAATACATTTTGATTAATATAATATGGATGGCAACAGTGAAAACAATGTTAAAGACAATTGTCAGACACGAACAGTTGTCATTAACATTATGGCCCAATCAACGTCGTCTTGTTGATCGCTGTGAAAAGAAAGTTGAATGCAAATTAATGAGATTTGATGAACTACGTTATAAACATAAAAAAAATTATTCTATTTAATGTTCACAATTGATATTCATCCGTTTATCTTGGTTTATGCAGAAAGGGCGAGAACGAGGACGTGGTAATCATGGTGGAAAAACACATGGATGCGGACAGAAAGGACAGAAACAACGTCAAAGTTATTCGAGGCTGGGTTTCGAAGGAGGTGCTACTCCGTTCTATACTAGGGTTCCGTACGAGTGGTATTATAAACAACACCAGTAAGTAGGAATAAACTAATTTAAGATTAGTCCAAGATGCATTAAACTTTGTTTTTTTTTTTATCATTCGTTTAATTCATGACATCTCGTTTTTAGCGTTCGTAGACAATACCCACCATTATCGCTGCATCAGTTGCAGTTGATGATTGATTTGAATCGCATTGATCCTTCTAAACCGATTGACTTGACGACAATATGCAATACCAAACTTTATAATATCGCTACAAGAGTAAGATGTCCTACACAGTTTGGGGTTCAGCTGACGCTCGATGTAAGTTACTACTTATGTGGTTTTTATTACTTTGGTAGTGCTGTTTGTTATACAGGATGTCCACTAAATATTTCAATCACATACAGTTTGAAGGTAAATACATACATAACCATAAGTAAATATGGAAATGATAATGAAGATACTAGAATTTTATTTTTTAAAAAAATGTCAGTACACCCTCACATGGGCTCCTCTGGTGGCACGAGCATGTAAAACACACATACTTGGCGACCCAACATTGCTACTTTATAGAGGGAAAATGTAAACAAAAACTGAAATGTAAAAAAAACAAACCGACATAGTGTGAAGTTCTCGTTTTTGGTCCTAAAATTCAGTGCTAGAACATTTTATCGAAATGTTTCGTGACCCATCAAAAAGGTTTTGCGATCCTGGGGTTGGGATCCAAGGATCTAGTTTAGGCCAGGGGTCGGCAAACCTTTTAGACAGAAGAGCCGAATATGAGTGGCAAAGAGACTTTGAATATTTTTAAGAGCCACATGTATATTTTTAAAACTGCTGTTGATCTGCAGTAAATTTATACAAGTGGAAATTCTTTTTTAATAATTAGAGATAATAAAATTAAAGTGTAAAAAATGTTTATATCATATTAAAATTGTCACATTACTTGGAACGAAGTATTGTTAATTTTGTTGCGGTGTAAATAGTGTTTACTTTTTTAGAATAAATTAACAAATAAATAATTAAGTAAATAAATTCCTTTATGTCACGTTTATTAATTTAAAAACAAATTAGAAATTAAATTGTTTGGCTGTGACTAAAAATATGTATAATATGTGTACAAGTCCCTGTGATAAGATGATTAACAAACTACCGGTACTAACTTGTAATGCAGTACAACTTTGTTGCAAGACGGCACTCAAAATTAATGTCGTTTCTTTATGCAAGGGAACTGTCGCTCACTTGTCCAAAAATAAATGCGTTTTCCTTTTGCCAACTATCGCCAAAGCAGCATCAAAATCGTGAACAAATAAAGATGAGTTGTTCAGTGTTTTAATTGTTGAGTCGTTTGTTGTTGTATAGATTGTGCTTTATGTTTAAAATTTTGTTTCTGCATACCACTACATACACAATCTGTGCTCATTCTCAGAGCTACCATTTTTTTTAAATGACTGACTGCAATCCCACCTTGAATCTGACACATGCTACAAAATTTTCACATCTCCGCTTCTATTCCACTAAGCATGACATTCGTGTAATCAGATATGAATAAATGATGAAGTATCCAAATGTTTCAATTTTACGGATACTGTACTTTACGGGCACAATGTTTAGTTTGTAGGGACAACACTATCAAGTCCTGAATAGAATTTACAGCCGCGCTGTACTATTTTTTTTTTTTCCCCAATGAAAAGGGTGCTGATCAATTCAAATCCAAAGTGAACATTGAAGTTCAATGGACTTCCGAACCTGTGATAGCTGCGATCGAGAAAAATGGTGGCACTATCTCAACTGCATATTACGACTTTGGAGCTGTGAAATGTTTGGCCGATCCACTTGATTTTTTCAGACAAGGTATTTTTGTACAGTTGTAATATATTTTGTTTTAATAAATGTGGTGGTGGTTTTAGTTTTTAAACCTGAGCAATGTGCACCTTGCAGGTGAACCTATCCCTAGACGACTTTTGCCTCCACAAAACGCAGTGAAATATTATACTGACCCTCAATTTCGTGGCTACTTGGCGGATCCTGAGAAAATAGCAGAAGAACGCTTCAAACTGGCCCAGAAGTATGGTTACACGTTACCGAACATTGAAAACGACCCGATGGTAAGTTAGTTACATTGCAGTTGGGGGGGGGGAGTCAGGTGGAAAAACGGCGTAAATCCACTTAAGTCGTTATTCCTTAAAATGCATATATCGAATTGTTTCATCAGTCTATAGCTAGCATAAAGACATTGAGTTGCATATAATTTGCACTTTCGGACTTTTTGGAGCATGAATACGCAACGCCACTATTGTAAATATGAAATTTTTTGTGATTTTTTTTTTCCGTCGCTTTACTTCTCAGTTGTTTCACTTTCAAAACAATGGAAAAGATACTAATCTTTGGAACATCGTGGTAAATGCATTTATAATTTTGCACGCTCGAGGCCTGCCAACTAACGTTAACATATTTTTTGCAAAACCTGTTAATTTTTCTTCTATAAATATACAGAAATTTTTTTAATCTCAAATTTGAAGGTGCCAGAAGTTTTTGCCCTTTTTCTCAAAACTACATCTTTTGAGTTGCGCTGTTATTCCACCCAACTCCTCGATTTAAGCTAATATTAAAAATTACTCCATAAATAGACCTCCCTTTTAATTTTTACAGCCTGTTTTTAGTTAATATTTTAAATTACGTGTTTAATTCTAATTTTATTGAAAATTAGAATATACAGGGCGAGTCTATCGTGACAGAACCAAATATGAAAACAAAGCATGTGACAAATATTGTTTTTGTATGAGGGGCCTTTCCAATGGTGCAATAACCTTGAAATTAATTTCCAGCTCATTCTCACTGATACATAAAAATCTTTACTCTCTATTGTTGTATCACTTTTTATTTGTTGCATTGTTGGAAATAAATTAAACAAAAGTGGATTCTGACTAAATGGGGGTCATGGCTAGACTTTCAAAATATGACTCGATACCTACGATACATTGTTTAAAATTTAGCAGTGGGATTTTCATAATGATTGTGTCATGATAAAAGACTCACTCTGTAAACAAGGGGCTGTTTCTCGGAGGTCTAGTCCAATTTTAACCATAGATACTACGCTGGGTAGGTAGGTATTTGGTATTGAGAGGCGTACCAACTGACAAGCCCGAAAGCTTTTCATATGGCGCCCACAGAAACGCACGACCTAAACAGCACACTAGTTAAGTTGGTCAACACCCGACAGCTTCCAAGAACCTAAAAACACGATGGATGGTACGGACATGGTTTTTCAGCAGTTCCGGAAGAGTGAGAGACAACAGGAACCTTCTGCTTATAATGATGAAGAATAACGATTAGATCTCTCAGAAACAAACTGTATAAAAATCTACACTTTAAAAGTGCTAAAAAATGTCCACTTGAGTTAAAACTAGTTATTAATTCATTGCGAGATGAAAAAATTTGAATTGGCTTTCAAAAGCATACAAAACCCCTCATGCAACCCACAGACCAAAATGAGCGTGCGGCATCTTGTTTCGTAAAATTGGCTTCAGCAGAGTTTAAAATTTAAAAAAGTCAACTGCAATATAGTGCGGTTCTGTCAAATTGGTGCAAGGTTCTGAAAAATTTCGAAATTTTTTTATTTTGCTATATTTCAACTACACTTCTCCACAGGCATAGTTTGCCTGAAGAAATTTGGCTCATGTCGTAGTACCATATTTTCGCGAATATAAGATGCAACTTTTAGAGGTTAGAGTAAAAAAAAATTATATATGATGCACTCGATTATAAGACACACAAGAGATGTACCTAAGAAACAGCTTACTGGAAAATGAAACCCAAGCTGTGATCGGCTTCAATTGTATTTTGTAATGACACTGAAGACCCCAAATAACACACTCACTCATATAATTTTTTTATATTTTACCGGTATATAATAATTACTGCTTTTTAGTGCACCTAATTATTATAGATTATAGAAAAAAATCGATAATTTGTACAAGATGCTTCTAATATTTACGAAAATACTGTACTGTTCTTAATTTACAGTAGGCTTGAATGTTTGAACTCAATTTCCCAAACCACCTTATGGTCAAACTGAACCTTGTAATTCTCATGTCACGATATCTAATACTTAGTAGCTTTTAGCATGCGACATTTATTACTTAGTTGATAGTCGAACCTCTTTAAACTGCCACCATTGGTAGAAAGTGCTTTGGTTCCATGTTCTTTAGTGGCGTACAGCGGATCGACTATTAATTTAATAAACTTCCACCTGGATTTTCTGGTTTTACATCATGCACTTTTATTCTGTTAGAGAGAGATGCTTCTGCGCCGAAAGGATCCTCGTCAAATATTCTTTGGTCTCGAGCCTGGATGGATAGTGAATTTGAAGGACGAAGTGATACTGAAGCCAAAAGGAAAGGAATGGGAAGAGTTTTATCGTTCGTGAAGAGCCGAGTAGTAAGTTTTACGAAATTTAGAATGTGTTATACAGTACCTATCAATTTGATAATAAAGAGAATTTAGTTATTATATACTTAATTATTTTTAACAATTTATTTCATCACAAAAATAAAACATGGTTTTCGACTGACATGCCGTGGAACAAGGTAATGGATACATCGATTCTTCCGAAACACCAAAAGGTGTTTTCTACACGAATATATGTACATTCTTTATATTCGATTTTTTTGTTGCAGGAGAAAAAGCCTCTTTCTCTGTTTTCCTCCTCATACACACAAAGAGCGGCACAACATCTTGTGGTTACTGAACATGTCGGGTCATTGGAATGATTGAATTAACTTTGTGGTCAGCAGGATTGGGACGAGCTTCATAAGTGCAAAGCAAGATCTGCTCTCTTCGAGGCTGTTAATGAAATATGAAAACGGTTATGCTCTTCTGGGTATTTTTTCTGTTAGCCGAGAGGCACACTAATGGCGATAGTTTTTAATTTACCTAAGCTGATGTCCATAGTATAGATACCTGTTTAGGTTTGTTAAAAAAAATACAACTTAATTTTTTAATTAACCTAAACTGATATCTATATCCATAGACAGAAGTTTAGGTTAGTAAAAAAAAACAACCCCATGCCACTAGTCTCACAAGCATGCGCTAACAGAAAAGTACCTTTTGTTTTATATTTATTGCAACATTTACCTCGAGAAACTCTCCTTTTAATCCGATGTAATAGATTTTGGACGTTTCGCTTCCAAAATTGCCAGGAAAGTGGATCGAGAGAGAATAGATACTGGAAAAGGTCACAATCCTGAAACAAAAAAACAATTAATGAATAATACAAAAATAAATTCAATTTTCAAAGATTGGCATCAGAATAACTTGTTCATTAAATGCCAGCACTTGCACATGTAACGGCATCAACTCTCACTTTACAAATGTTTCATACAAAACGTCTTTTATTTCAAGATACGTATCCTATACGATAAACCATAACGCATACATAAATTATACAAAAGACTATAATGCATTGATAAATTATAATGAAACATTGTGTAGGCCTGGGCCTAATAGTATTCCAGCCTTGAATAGAGCACAGCAGCATTAGGCTACAATATTCAAGAAGATCCCCCATTGTTAAACTTTAAACAATGCATGGTAGGTATAAAGTCATATTTAGAAAGTTGTAGTCACGACCCCACTTTTGTCATTTATTTCAACAATGCAACCGAAATCAAAATTGATACAATACTAGAGTAAAAGGTATGCCCCTACAACAGCTTGTCTACATGTCATACATGCTATTCAGTGGAGTTATTTTAGTTCATAGTCATTATGAATCTTTAAATTCGCATTTAAATTAACCACGCAGCAACTAAACTGACTCCACTGCATAGTAGAGGTGACCTGCAGCAAAGCTGTTATAGGCGAGAGTACCTTTTACTCATTGTTGTATCAATTTTTTTTGTTGCATTGTTGGAAATAAATTGAACAAAAGTGGATTCTGACTATAATAATGGGATGTGGCTACAACTTTCTAAATATGACTTGATACCTACAAAGAGGCCCCTCATTCACAAATAATATTCGCCTGACACATTTGTTTTTATTTTGGTTGTGTCACGATAAAAGACTCGCCCTGTATATTATATCATATATAATACAGTGAAACATCCCTTATGTGGCCATTGCACAAATTCCCCTCTAAAAATGCATGTGTTTTGGTGACATTTAACCTCGTGTCTGTGGCCACCTCTCTAGTGTGGCAAATTTCCCTTAAGTGGCCAGGCAAATTCAGAACCAAACAAGTTTTTCACCTCTATCATGTGGCCAAAAACTTGTTTATTGGTGAACTAGAGACCAAACTGATAAGATTAAATGACTCATTTGACAATGATATGATTGATCAGAGAATGATTTATAGGTAAAAATGTCCCCTATGAAGGAATTTCTGGAATTTAGCTTCCTGATATTGCATAGCACAGCAGTTCCCAACCTTTTTTCACTTGCGTACTCCCTGGAAGCTCATTCCCATAAATTGTACCCTCAATATTAGCAATGTACAGTACCATAATTGAAATGTGAACAATTAGTGCATACATTTTTACGTTTAAAAATCCAAAGTTACAGTGAATTGTACCAGATGTAATTTAACAATAATAATCTTTATTATATACAATTTAAAAACTTTTTCTTTTTTTAATTTTACCACTTTTGACTTATTTTACACTGTTGACACTTTTGGACCTTTTTCTGTCATAACTGAATTTTTTTCACCGGTTGTGAACCGCTGGCATAGCAAACTAGTGCCACAGTTATAGACAAAGGGAAAGACTTTAACCTATTGTCTTGTCAATCAAGACAGTAAAATCAAGATTCAATAAGTGGCTTTGTACTGTATTATGGGCCCTTGCGACGTTCGTTTTGTGGTCATCGTTTTCTTTTCATCAAAAAATAATCCTGCTTTCGTTTTATATTCATCATGACGTCACACGTTTTCACAGAAAACCATTATCAAATTCGCGCCAAAACCCTTCATTTTTCATTCCCAGCATTCCACGCGCGCAACTGCTGTTGTCATGCCGATCCCAGCGAGAATTCGCGCTCTACTTTCTTTTAAAAATCGAAGAGAATAATGAAAACATATCACTTTAATTTAAAACTTGTAATCTTCAAATAAGTTTTTCTAACAACATTTGATTGTCTGGGAGTCCTCGTTTTTGAACTACATGGCTGCATGATGTGCAGTGTACACAGAACACAGTACGACAGTACTGAGCAGTGCGCTGACTTTGTGCCTTGTGATTGGCTACTTCCTGAGCGTTTTGAAAATTTTTGTGGCTTGTCCACAACCCGTTCGTTTTGCGAGGTCAAGAGTGTTTTCGTCTTTGGAAGGAGGCTCGTGACGTCATGACACGAAAGCTCGGAAGGCTCGACCGAAAATGCTTCCGTGCTATGACGTACCTTTCGTTTTGTTAATCCTGGTTTCCTTTCGTTTTTCGTCAAAAGACGAACGTCACAGTCCCGCTTTACAGTATCTTTATACTGCATACTGTTTTTGGTCATGTTTTCTGTAGAACCTGTCAAGTGTGGCCACCTCTTTTAAGTGGCCAAAATTTTGTCCTCCCATAGGCAACATTAGGAAGGTTTGACTGTATACCCGTATTTATCCAGGATAAATTATCCTGTATATTATCTATGATAATATATATATATATATATCACCCCGTGTATATACGGTTTGAAACTCATTTGTAAACCTAGAATTTTCAGTATTCCTAACATTAAGGCTTCCCGACACACGAAATTTTTGGTGGCAAGTGGAGCAATTTGTGGACAGTTATGAAACCAGCTTCTTGCCAACCAGTTTTCATTTGTTGGGCATGAAGCTGATGTCACAATTGTCCACAAAAAGCTCCACTTGCCACACCAAAAACTGCATGTCTGGACGCCTTTAGGTTAATCAGACCAGATGAACGTGATGTCGTACATTTAATTTGATTCACATCCCCCTCCCCAGTTAACTTTTGTCTTATCGCTCAACAGGCATCACTGGTGCTAAAAAAAAATCCATGAGCGAGAAACAAAATTGAACAAAAATCTCACTCTTACATGAGTGAGACTTACAAACGTACAAAATTGATTTGGGCATCACATGTACTAAAGAAAAATTATGATTTTAATGCTTACTCACTTTGTTGGATATTCCAGTATCCCCGATTCGTCCCTGTGCATTTCAAATTCTTGATCAGCCGGAACTTGGGTCTGGTCAAAGATGAGATGAGGTCGATTTTTAAACCTGACAAGTAAGAATTATCGCAAAATTATTCGTATACAAAACTATCTATTTTTTTTTAAAACAATTGTGAAGCTTACAGTCTCATCTTATTGGGGTGCATTCCATTTTCTCCACCAATGACAATGATTCCTTTCAACTTAACGTTACCAGTGAATCTGTCTCCAAAGAGAAATCATCAAAAATAACTTTTAACTCGTTCCTAATAAACTCCATCTTAAAACTCGGGAGTAATACTAACGGTATATTGAACAGCAACTCCTCATCAGCATCACTTTCAACATACTGTGAAAAGAAAAGGAATGTTTCACAATCGAAAGCTTCTGTGTCGAGATCATCATGCAAATGAAATCGCTCTCTCTCATTTCAAGATTTCATCACATTTCATGCTGTTAAATGGCAGATGGATTAATCTCTAAAACTAAACATTGCATGCTAATTGTGAAACAGCTTATATCCTTTGTTCTCAATCCCAGGGTCGTGCCCTAAAGTTGGGTGACAAAAGATTTTTTTTATGGTCACGTTGATAAAATGTCCTAATCCTAAATTTTAGGACGGAGAATAAGAAAATGTAGCTCCATACTAATCATGCTATGTCAGGTTTTTTATTTTTCAGTTTATGTTTTCGTTCTCCAAAGTGACATATGATGTGCCAGGCTTTAAAGATTTTGGATCACAAGCAAAAAGGTTGGGAACCTCTGGTTTATACTGAAAATTTATACAGGTCAACATATTATATCTTGTAAAAGTTCTACACTGTGCTCAATACACAAGAAGGTAATTGGATCGAGCATAGGTTTTCAATTTCTAGAAAGTCGATGCCCGCTTATCGTTTAGCGATCATCAAATGTCTAGGATTTAAATAAAATTGCGAAATGTTATTTTTTAATAACTACTGTATTTTCGTAGTTTTAGGGGATCGAGTAAAAAATGAATTTATAGGATGCACCCTTATTATAAGATGCACACAGATACATCTACGAAACAGCTTACTGAATAATGAAACTTAAGCTATGATTGGCTCTAATGCAGTGTGTTTTGTAATAAAGACACGAGGATACTGATGACCCCAAATAACACACTCATTCATATATTTTTTTTTATATTTTAACCCGTAACATAATAAATAATGATCTTTATTGTACCTAGTTCTTTATTATAATTTATATAAGAGGCCCACCAATATAAGATGCAGCTAGGGAGACCTTTGTGTAAAATCTTGTATAGTAAGTGTCTTGTATTCGCGAAAATATGGTAATGCTATATCCCAGCAAGTTTTTTGTTAGATAAATGTTTCTTTTCTTCTACCCGATTCAATCCATCTAATCACCTTGTAGAAGTGGTGTGTACAGATACATGAAGCAAATAAGGAACCCTGTATTTGTTATCTCATTGATACCACTTAAAACAATTTTGTTGCAGAGTATCAAGCACACCATGACTTGTGATTGACTTGTGTTTGGTGACTTGTTAGTCACCAAATACAATACTATCATTTCAAATATTTCAATCTATACATTTCAAAATCAAATTAAGTTTCGAGTCGACTCATCGAGCGTTTCATTACTAAGATATACTGTACTACAGCTTCACAATTCGATATGTACACATGCATTGAATCAATGATACTGCTGAGCGTGAGATTTTATCAAAGTCGATTGCCCATCCAACGTTTATTAACGTTACTTGTCAACTGTCATATGTTGCACAGTTGATTTTAGTTAAAGCAAATGAACCACAAAAGTGGCTAGTACGTGTTGCTTTATTTTTCCCGTTCACTGATAAAATCTAAACAAGGCTTTCCAGCAGGTTCATCACGACCCCGAGATCAGACAAATAATATAGTCAATTCCAGAAAACAAGTACACTAGAACCTCCGTAACCGCGGGGATGGGTTCCAAGCCAATCTGCGGATAGTAGCGAAAGCTATTTATTACATGTAATACCTATATTTGAATTTATTAATTATGCAGAGAAAAACATCAACGACAATAACTTATAAAAATACAATAGAACAATGCAATTTTAATACAATCTTGCGGCTTCTCTTTGGCATATTTGGACAAAAGACAGCCACAAGATTTTACCACGATATTCAGATTTGCGTACAATTTAAAAGTTAAGAAATCTAAACAATTTTCCATATAATAAAGAACCGAAGTCAACCGCGGATAATTGAAACCGTGGATGCTGAGTCAGGGGATGCCAAACAGGGGTTCTACTGTATACAAAATTAAGTTGCAGTGCTGTAAAGGGACGCGATGATAGTTGGTGTCATGATAGCGCCACAGTTATCTTTGTGTAAATGATGTTTAATGTCAACTTTAATATTTAATTTTGAATGTTTTCTACAATTGAAACCTATTCCAATAATATTTTAGATATTACTGTATATTTTATAAAACCTCATTTACGTGAGGATAGTTCTCGCTGTCACGACAGCACTATTCGCCAAAACTATCAGCGTGTAAAAGCGATGTAAAATGTAGTTAAAGTAGCAGAGTTGACAAAGTCCAGCGGATATGAAGTACTAAACGCGAGTCAAAACTTGGATGCAAACATCTTAATCATCAATAAGGAACACAAACATACTATAATAATAAACACATTGTAGTCCAATCGTTTTTTTAAAAGCTTACTCTGTCCATGTTGAGTCTATCTTCCCACGGTTTGAATACATATTTGGCTGACCCTTCCACGCATTCGTTCAAACATTCCACATGATCCAAATCAATTTTGGTGTACAAGGAATACTGAAAGCCTAGCTCGGGAGTGTCATCGTGATCTCTGTCACCAGAACAACCATGACCGTGGTTCGCCATGCTAACTAATCTTATGATGTATTGATGAGCATGAGTTGAGTGTGAGTTTGTAATGGCGCGATTCTTTGAATCAACAATATGAATAGGAGTACCACGCCCAAAGCACGATACACAGCGAATTAGTGAGTAGTAATAATGAGTGAATGAGAAAAGTTATTTTACGCATCTCATCTCACGCTGTTTGTAATCATTTTCGAGTTTCGAGCAAAGTGTATGAAAGAAAGTGTATTCTTTCATACACTTTGGTTTCGAGTAGCCACAAGTTTTCAAATTTGAGTTTTCAACACTGATCACCGGTGGCGCAAGGTGCGGCCGCCTTTACGATAATGTTGAAAAATCACTTCATGTGAAAAATTGCTAGAATGAAAAACTTTTGCTCTCTGCTAAGTAAAGTTAAAAATTTTTTTTTTCATTCATGTGCATTTTTTGTGTAAGTTTTGGTAGTTTCTTGAGGCTTATTGCTAATATTTTGTAAGGTTTTGATACCCTATTTATTAATAGTTTCAAGATAAATTTTATTAATTTTTTGCAGTTTTTTTTTTCTTGGTATAATTTGCTAATTTCTGAATTTTTAATGAAAATTGCCAAAAAAAAAAATGAAAATGCAATATACAGAATTGTTAAAATGGGCTGAATTAGAAATTTTAAAAAACGCAATTGTGAATTCAGTATTTTAAAATATTAATTAAAACATTTTAAATTAAAACTTATATTGTACATATTATTAAAATGAT
>JAQIWH010003483.1:0-19788 GCA_034695005.1 Cryptops parisi | reverse complement strand
TTTAATCATGCCAAACAGATTTTATCCAACTTTTACTGAGCGTCCCATAAAAGGGACAATGGCCGTTAATGGGTTAAACATGTAATTTAGTAAAGCTTAATGTGAGTGGTTTGAAAATACTGCAGAATTTACAGGCATACTTCGACTTCCGTCACCTTGAGTTTCGTCGTTTTACTCTTTCGTCACTTTTAAATTTTACAGGAATACCTTGACTTTCATCGTTTTGCTGTTTCGTCATTTATAAATGTATGCCAAATTTACAAAGTTCGTTATTTTGTCGTCCCATAGTGTCACCATCGAGCACCGTCATTCAGTTATTTTTGTTTCAGTTTCAAATAATTAATTGAATCTGGCTATAATTCACATTTTAGTTATGCAGTTTTAGTAATGTTGTTATGAAAACTGGTGGGCAACAGTAGATTTTAGTTTATGTTATTTATTTTATTAATTCCAATATTTATTTTTGCTTATTTAAGTGTTGCACATATTCGCAAGTATTATGCAGTTAATTATTGAAGTTTTTTCATAGCTCTAATGCATTTCCCAGCTAAATAAAATCAATGTTTTGACTTTCGTCACTGTTCTGGTCCCAATTGTGACGAAAGAGTAAGGTATGCCTCTATTCCTGCACAAACATGTTATGAATTACAGTACAGGCGATATGAGAGTTTTGTTTGAAAAGTGGTGAGCTTATGTGTGAAGGAGTTGTCTCAGGCAAATGACACTTTAATTCATTTCTACGTAGTCCCACTGGAGTGGACAGTCCCACTGATTTACTTTTTCCAGCGGTGTTTCAGCTTTGCAAACTCTTGGCAAAAAAAAAAGGATTTGTCTTGGTCAGCACACTATTCACGAATAACGTCTATGGTGGCGTCGTCATGTCAAAATCTTGGAAAACGCTGTCCTTTTCGATTTTGTTTGAGTGTTGGGAACAAGTAAAAGTTTGACAGTGCCAAATTCAGCAAGTAGGCTGGGTAAGGGTTCAAAGTCACATTCATGGATGTTCACATGCAAGGTCTCGCGGGCGGTGTGTCAAGGCGCATTGTCTTCGTGGAAGACCACATCACGTTCCAGTTTTTCAGAACGTTTTTCGGCGGGAATTACGTGTCGAGAGTTATACTTCAAAATGACGCGAACTTCATTCCGCTGCGACAACTCCTTCATAGGTAAGCTCACTACTTCTCAGACAACCCTCGTAATGTTTCAGAAAAATGGGGCACTTTGTCACTTTCCTTTCATTGGCTTAGACAATTTCTGAATGGAAATCATCCCAAGAGATAGATTCAAAAAGATAAAAGGTCGCTTGGCCACCGCGCTCACCACATTGGAGCTCAATAAACTTCTTTCCATAGAAACATGCTAAGAGGATGGTTTCTTCAATAAAACCTCGCTCTTTATACAATCTTCGGACTAGAAAAACTAATGCGATTCAGGGTATTATTGAAAATTAACTGCAAACGTAGTGGTGAACTTATTCTGTACAATATAAGGAATGATGGTGAAATGACATGTTGAATTGACAATTCAAAGAATAAAAGTAACTGAACATTTTTAACCCGAAATTTTATCAATCTTGAATCAATTTTATCCGCTTGCCCTTTTTATTGAACTAATTAAATAGATCTGAAAGAATAAAAATTTAAAATTGCACAAAAAACTTTATAAAACACTCAAGTGTGTTGCACTTGAAAAACAAAACAAAAACAACGTAAAATTCATTCACCAGAAAATATCGCCTAGCTTTTGTTGTCTAAAAATGAAACTAGTTTCGACACGCTTCTGCGAACTTTCGCATTTCCCAACAACAAGAAAAAAAATACAAAACCCAACAAAAGGGCCGCGTGGTATTATGACGACAATAAAAGTTTGAAAACAAAAATTTGAAAACAGTGGAAAGCTATTGAAACATTAAAAAAAGACATCAAAGTGAAAGGCAGTTTGCCATTTGCAAAGAGAAGACGAAGCGCACGGAGAAGACGAAGCAGAAAAAGAAAGGAGAGAAGAACAGTTCCTAATGGTGCCAAGATGACACTTCTTGGGCAACTTCGACACTAAACGCAAATTCCCATGAAAATAGCTTCATCATTCGCCGTGCATTGTGCGCGTCAAGGACGGGTTAAGGGGACGTAAAGGCGCCAACTTACATTTTACCTTTTCCTCCGTGAGAAAGAGTCAATTACGAAAACGGTGGAGAGAAGCACTGCAAAGAAATTAGGCCTACGGGGAAATTAGCAGCAGCAGCCAGCGTTCGGCTTGGTGGAAAGCGAAAACTGCTTAATTCTATCTACTTTAAGCCCCCTCTATACCAGAAGCGAAAGAAGAAAGAAAAGTGGAGGACTACCAGAAGAAGAAGAAGAAGAAGGGGGGGGGGACACGAGAGGGGGGTTAAAAGAAGAGCGAGCTCGGCAAGTGGTTCCAAACTGTCGACATTCTCAACTGCTAGTTGTGGCGATCAATAAGCATCAGCTCGCCCAAGCAACCTGTCGCCGTTCACGCTTAGACGCATACCTGGTTTTCGAGGCAGAGAGGAGACCAACCAAATTCTTTACTCACCACATGCAAAGTTTGTCAACAATTTTGCTCCACTTGTTCCGCTCCCACTCTCACCGCAAATAATCGATTTGTATCCTTAACGGAACCTACGTTCGGACACCGAGCTTTCCATTCTTTCCATTTTTTATTTTTTTCTATTTTCTCTGATCATTTTAACGTAATTGAACACTAACTAGGTAGTTTGTTGAGTCGTATGAAAGTCAATAAATCTCGTCGAAAACTAAACAAATAAATTTGTTTATACATTTTAACGGTTCATTGGATGCATGAAATAGAAGGAGTGATATTTAAATAATTTATAACGCTTTAGTGTCTATTGAACTACAGGTAATCCAAAAGTGATGGTCAAAATAATTTTACACGACTTTGTGAAAAAAAAAATAACACATCGTAGAATCATACTGGTATGTTTAGTTAAGCATTAATAAGTAAAATATTATTTCTGAAAAATTCATATTACAAATATTAACACCTAGAAAATATTTAGTTACAATATTTATGTACAAAAATATCTAACAATTGATGAAGCTGGTGTAAAAGGGTGCTAAGTAACATTTTTGTCAAAAATGAGTTAGAAGTATTTTCGTACTTGTGAATTGCAATTCTACCTTTCTAACGCATAATTTTGTCCAAAACAACAATATGTGCAAACATATTACGAAGAATGAAGTAACCCATAAACAACAATGCAAATTCAGATGTTCTTTAAACGCGTTTTTCTCGAAATTTGAAAAAATGTTTCTTAGCACCCTTTAACACCAGACCCTTCAATTACAACAATTTCGTTCCATTTTTTTCCACTAATTTTAACCAAACTTTATAATAATATATTGCCTAAAATTAAAACTTGATAATCAATATTAATACAATGTATTTAACACGCGCACAATGTCCATGAAACGAATTTTGGGTCATCCCGTACAATTTCCGTAAGATCCAAACTCCCGTGATTGAGTGCTCTCAATCTCATCAACAGCTGTCCACCATCGTCGTTACATTGACCTTAAGAACGAATTTCACTCCTACAACACAAACCACGACCCAGCTAGTTCAACAACACGTTTTATCAAACAAAGAACAATTTAGAAGCCAAGCTGTTTCTAATTAAAGCTTCGCACGACGTTAGCGTACGATGGGTGCGATATTCTCGGCCTCAAAGATAAGACTTTTTTTATTGCACCTGCGCGTGTACGAGAGGAGAGACGAGGACATATGACACATTATGCATGATTTCCTCGTATACGCCAATAGGTTCGGTTGATTGATAAGAAAACACTTTTCGTTCCCTCTTCAAACCACCAGCAACCAACCAGCATCTAGTAGCTTATCATCTCCATCGTTAGGTAACAGTATCGAGCAGCTTTTATTAAATCGGCAGCTGTTGCTCCATAGAGATAGAGAGCGAGAAAGAAAATAAAAACCCCATCTCGCCTTTATCGTTTTATATCCGCTTTCTCTAAACCGCGCCGCGCCTTTCGACGACGTTGTAAACGAGCAAACCTTTCAAGATGAAACAAGTAAAAGTGGAGGAAAATAATGCAAAAAAGAAGAACTAGATATATAAAAACAAGAGTCTTCTTCTCCTCCTCCGTTGTTTTCATCTCTTCCTTTTTCGTTTTGCCATAAGACGAAAAAAGATGAAGAGAACTGCATCTGGGCTGAAACGATCCGCTAAAATGTTTTCCTATTCGCTTCCTTGCTTGAAAAGAAGTTGTCTATAAGGTTGTTTAATTAAAGACCCTGGCAGCGAAGAAAAAACGAGTGAAAATGGCTTCGTCCATTTCAATAAAAGTTGGCACTACGACGCCTTTTTTGTTTTGTTTTACAGTTAAAGAGGTCTACTTGAAAAAAGACGTGTCAGTGTAAAAAGGTCACTCGTGAAGTCCTACATTTAAAATGATAACCACGATGGTTATGGCGGGTGGAAAACACAACCATAAACATGCAACATAAGTGTTTTATTTTCGACATCAAAGACTTCCACAAATTTAACTTTGTCTAAATGTTTCACACAAAAAATATTTCTGTAACAATTTGTGTCAAAAAATTCTAAAAACAATTATTCGAAAAATACAACTGTTTATCATTGAATAATTTCTCTTAAAATTTCAGTTTTTACTACCATCCTGTTGCAGATACAGTTAAAAATTGTAAATCAAGATAAGAATATAGCAGCAGAAAAATCTTGTACAAAAGTCGAACAGCATGCAAAATTCAACAAAGCCAAACTTTGAATTGTGAAACTCATCAAAAAGAAAAACATAATAAACCACTAGAAATGGTATCGGTCACTAGTAACTCATTGTACTGTAGATACCTTTGAACAAAATTCAATAAAACCAAAATTTCTAAAATAAATTAATAGAAAAAAACCAACCAATTTTATCCTTTCTATGAGTGAACCATTGAAACTACTAGTTTAGTCATTAGCAAACAATGGTAGATACATTTGAAACTCATTTGAAACAAACACATACGAATATGACAACAGAAAAACCGAATCTTGTATAAAAGTTGAAAAGAAAACATAAAATAAAAAATTCAACGTAAACTAAATTGGATAAAAAAATATGTATCCCAAATGTGTATTTAAGAATTCTAAAAGAAGTAAAAGATAAAATCGAAAGCGCCCAGAATTCAATCGAAACGTCGTCAGTGAAAAAAGAAAGTAAATCTGATGTCGAAGAAACAAACAAAATGCTAACATTTTTTCTTATTGATCCATCTTTCCATTCGATAAGACCGAAAAAAAAACGACACAAAAAAAAAGATCGTCTAAAACTGGAAATACAATTTAACTCTCTCACCCTCCTTCGCCGACATTTTCTTTTTACCATATATAAATTTATATATTTTTGTATCCACAGATGGGATTTTGATTGAATTTCGTTATTTGATGAAGTAATGAGGATTGATGGGAGTTGACATTTCCGTTGTGCAATTGTATCAAAACATGACAACGACTTTGATTATCGACACTGAACTACTGCGTGAGATGCGACTTTGTCTTCGCTGTGACGTCGAGCGAAATCAATTTCGTCGCTGGGTCATTTCGTTGGACCCTAATAAAGTTACTTTTCAAAGGAAAACAAGTTTGAGTGATAAGCTTATAAAAAAAATTGTGATCGAGCTATCAACATCGATGGGAAAAAAAACAACACAAAACAATTTACTATACGCTTTTATCTATTGAATGAATTGAAAACATGTCTCCGCGTCCCTTGTATTGTTTTACAACGTCAACTGAATTCACGCAATATTGTGTATTATTCCATAAATTTCTTCCACTCCAAACATGTTTAGACAAACGAGATTAATCATTATCAGTATATCATTCCAAATAATTTTTATTTTACGCTTCTGATTTCTATCATTTTCTATTTGTTAAAATATGTTTCCAATAAAATTATGTCAACAATTAGTATTAATAAACAACTAAGTTTAACAAGTTGAATCAGCGTTATTCACAGATTACGTGTTAGTCACGTCATGTCATGTTAGCCAACAATGAAGTAAGACAAATTTAATTTGATTTAAAAAGATGGTTAAACTGTTAATGGGGAATTTCAATCCTCGAAACATATCTGAAATGTGAAATTAATAATAAACGTATCAATTTAGTAGACGATACAGTCCATGAAACCAGTGAATTTGAGGGGTACTATGCTTTGTCCGGCAATTAAAACAACAAAGTTGTGTTTTATTAAACATTTGTAGAAAATGTAGTTGTTTTTTTTTTCTTTCAGAAAAACTTTATCATTTTTTTTTTATATAATACCACGAAAGAAACTTTGTGGTAGGAAGATAAATATTAATGTTCACATCATGCATAGCGTACAAATTTCATATAAATTTTCAAACTATTCCAGCTTGCAGCGTGTCTCGAAACCGTTACCATTGCAGAGAATAAAAATAAACAAAAAATAGCTACTGCAGCAGCGTTTGACCACCAAGGCATGAAAAAGCAACAAACAAATAAAAGGATTTAGCTGGAAGCAAAGGGGTTCTAAGAGTAAAAGATATATGATGTAAAGTGCAAGATGTTGGGGCTCGTCATCGCGTGTCACCGTTCGATTTATGGCAAATGCTGTGCACTTGGTAAAAATCCCAGCCTAGAGATTTATTACTGCCAAAGCTTTATTCAAAATTGAGTTCAACCATAGAATAGACGAAGACGAAGAAACATATAAAGGATTTCTTTTCTTATCCTAGAGCTGTTCGATTTATGGGAATGTGCCTTGAAAACATGAGCGCACACACTATATCTTCATAAATATTTACCCCCAGAAGCTGAACCAGGGAAGAAAAAAACATTTCTTTTCCTCTCCGAAATCTATGTTTTTTTTCCTTCTTGTTCTTCTACCCCTTGTTTTTTTTTTTAAGTTTTATGTTTATTGTTATTTTCATTTTTATAAAAATAAAACAAAGTTTAAAAGCCAAGTTTTCGGAAATGAGCTTTATGGAAAAGTCTTAATTGGTTTAGACCAGTGTTTAATGTCGAATGGTGGTGAGGGAAAAAAATATCACAAATCATCAAAAGTGACGTAATGTGATCTCGAGTTCACCCGATTTGAATCTCCGTCGGCCTTTCAGTGAGTTATGGGATGTCGTGGGAAAATCGCACGTGATTTAAGGGAATGTACCACTTTCAGTAACTCTCTCTTTTCCATAACTCATACTAAAGCAGTTGGTAAAAGAACGTGGTTATATGTATGTTCCAACTTACACCCCATGAGAGGTCATGCCCACTAAAAAAAAATTACTCCAGTTGTACGTCTTCAAAATTTGAATGGCTTCAAAAGTGTCACCATATTAGAAAATTGACACCAAAGGAAATCAATAGCTTCCATTTTCCAATATATCAATATGTTTCTATATTGATCTACAGTTTATATACGTATATATTCGAAAATGGAGTTGATTTTACTCGATTCCTACTCTTGTACAATCAATAGAGCAAACGGTAAATTGAGAGAACATGACTAAAATTCTGGATATTGCAAAAATTCAAATAAGCGATCATCGTGTGATCCAGTGACGACGTGAATAACAATTTAGGTCTAGAGTGTGCCGAGCTTCGTTTTCCATTATTTTCACGATATTAATGATAAAAGGTTGCATTGTGTCATTTTTAAAACCTTTTTTCTTAAAGCTAGAAGAGGGCTAAATAGGGTGTCAAACGACCCGTTTTCGAGCTCAGCTCCATTGTTCTCGACGCCCGTTTGACAAATTGACAAAATAAATCACATTTTCAAACGCGTCTCCATCAATAACGCAAAAATGAATTAACGTTCAATCCCCGACAAAAAGCCTAATTAACAAGAAACCGATGCAAGGCGCGCACAACATCCGGGCCTTCTTTGTAGCTCTATGTATGTATGTAGGTAGGTATGCATGTACTATTTTCTTCTTCTTTCCCACTCAACTACAAAGAGTTAATTTGAAGACGAAGCAATCGTAGTAAACAAGCACAGGAAGTTGCATCGATTTCCCCTTCAACACATTTTCACCATCCCTTCCCTCAAGGGACAATTTCCCCCATATTTTTTTTCTCGTGTGGTTTCACATTCTAAGAATAAATATACTGTTTTTTCCTTTTCGATACACTATATTATCAACGGGGAAAACCGTGCCAGCTTCCACAACGAAACTTAAAGTTCACTGATTTCGACTTACATTTTCTGTCTGGTAATCAAAAAACTACTAGAATTTAGAACGTTAACCTCTAAGACCGAAATTACTTTTATATTATGGAGTTGATTGTGATAGCTTTAACTGTTTTTAATTATTCACCCTCGATGTATTTTTGTCCATTGTCCATTAGACACTAAAATATATGAAAAAATATTATATATACATAAACCATTATGCAGTTTATTAGATGTATCTCTGCAAGTTGTGATATAATCTTCACGAAAATTCATCGGATAAAATTAATCAAATACATTTAAAACAATCACTTGTATATGACTTAACCTCCAGTTTTAACTAATATGAAAACAAGCACAAAAAAAACAACAACTTGAAAACACTTAAAATGACCAATGAATTATTCTCTTTTTTAAAGTAAGAAAAGGACTGTATAACTTGTTTTTCTGATCGATGCCCGTCACCAAACGTTCTTAAATGAAGTAATAATAACCAACAGATAAAATAACCTCAACCAACAAAATTGAACAGCAGCAGCAAAAAGAAAACTGACATTAAATGAAAACGATAAAATTGAGCAGCGAGGAAAGTCATCTTCTGTGGATTGTCCTAAGCTTTGAACAAATCAACTTCTGTGCAAAGAAAACAAGAAAATAGAGCCACATGACGGCTTGTTAACAGTTGGAGTTTTCACACGAGTGATATAGGGAGGAAGGGACATGGAGAAGAAGAAGAAGAAGAAGAGTGGGGGAGGGGGGTGATGAAAGATGATGGACGGGTGTCGACCACGCCCCACGATGATTGAAGCGGGCAGCTCCTCCCAGGCGACAGGGCTGGGTTGTGTTGGAAAATGAATTGAGGGCTCATAAATTGAGTCAATAAAATGGTCGCCAGGAAACGTCAATAGCGGCGTTAGTTTCCTCGTTCATATTTCCAGTTTCCGCCGCTCAGCAAATCGACGACGCACCGTTCGCTCCAATAAATTACAGTCGAAATTACTTATTTCCATGTAAATTGCGTATCGATGATGATCGAGGGATAAAAATGGTCCGGAAACGAAGCGACGGATTGGGCTCTCCTTCCAAAGAATAGCGAACACAATTCGACAACGCGACTTGATTGCGCCACCTACTATTATTATTACCTATCTCTTCAACAACAACTCGCTGAGAACTTTCTATTTTTAACATCAAGAAATGAAGTTTCGTCACCAACCTACTTGCCTTTCCCGCCTACACGCGCTGGTTGTTATTTACTCGTGCAGATCAACGTAAAGTACCAATTATTTGGCATCTCCTTACCCAAGTTTCAACACACCCCAATAAAACGCAATGTTCTGTCACCAGTTAATAAACAAAAACAACACTATTATACAAGTAATCGAGTGAACAAATGTTTAAAGTGACGTAACCCTTCCCCCCACGATGCTTTTCTGCAGAGCTTTCTTTCATTCATTCAGAAAACCTTATGATACGGTAAGCCACCTACGGTTCACCCAAGAATGACGTCACTGACGTCAAAGAGCGTTTTGGCGAATCATTTGAAATTTTAGCAAACTGTCTTCGAACACATATGCAAACCATGTTGAACGCGCATATTTGAAAAATCTTGTATTCAACACAGAAAAACAAACAGCACTGCAACGTAATTTTTGTTTCCCTGTTACAAATCTAAAAAACACAGAAAAAAACATGATTTATATCGTGTCATTTAGTAACAAACAGAAATGCAATACCACGTGTTAGCGTCAAGTTTTACACTTCTGACATCGCAAAGAGGCAACAAAAAAATGGGGTGTTAAAGTTACTATCGCGCCAAACACGAGATGATGATACTTAGATTTCTCAAACAAAAGAGAACGACGCCAATTGGGCTATAGTTTGTTGAGTCCCCATCTTCAAATTAAGAGTTCATTTAGGAAAATGAACTCGTCAGTTGAGCGAATCCCGCGTGGTAATCAGCTAGTTGTTTTTACGTCATTACTTTCTGATAACGTCGCCTAATTGAAAATCAAGCGTCGGCATTATTAGTCCATTGAACATAATTTAATCTGCAGGCGACGGTTTATTGATCAGTGCGTTCGATCATCCCATCTCCCCCCCCCCCCTTCCACCCGCCAACCAACTGCCTCGTACAGTAACTTCTCTTCCAACTCCACTCGCTTTGCACGAGAGACTTTTCGGTTCTCGACGGCGTCGAACGTTTGCACGATTCATCGCAAGCTTCGGCATCATCATTAGGGACGTGTTAACGACTTTCTAGTTGCTCGCTTCGTTAAGCTCAAGAATTCATCATCAGGTGATGTAGCCCACCCCACGTTCGCCTCCTCCTCCTTTCTTCTTTAACACGCTGATTCCAACATGGCGTCCGAACTTGGCTCTCCTCGAAGGCAGAGCACTGAGCCGTGGCTTAATGGCGAACAAGTGTCATAAAAGTTAGAGCAGATTTCTATCTCACGTTTTCCAGCTGACAGACACCCCCTCGAGCAGCTCCCAATGCGCATGAGCAGCTCAGCCCCGCTTTGCAGTGCAGCTTGCTTTACCCCCGCCACCACGTCTTCATTCAGCCAGGCACAAGCAACAGCAAGCATGCACTAAAACAGAGTATTTTTTTCGTTTTCAACTCAGGCGAGGGGAAGAAGAAAAAATAACGTCGTCACATGTGGCTAAGAGAGTAATCTCATGCAAATGTCGTTTACTGAAGAGAGCGAGAAGAGAACGAACGAGAGGCAGGTTCTGCTGCTGCTGCTGCCTATACAACGTTGAGAGTTCGAAACGAAAAAGCGGCCGAATGGAAAACGAATGTGCCTTAATAAATGCGAAGTAATCATGCGGTGAAAAATAGGAAATGCGAAGCGAACGGGTGCATATCCTCGTCGCAATGCAGTCGACTTGCATTTTTTCGATTGAAGTTCATCCGCAGCAGCAACGTTCCATTCATGGTACTGTTTGAAATCGGAAGAAAAAATGAAGAAGAAGAACGCTCTTCGACTTCCACCACTAACATTTTCTCACGCATTCACACAAACTACAAGTGGTAGCTTCAAAAGCAGTATTTTTCAAAATTCAGCGACTTAACCATTGCGACTTATGTTCTCAACTGTAGTCAAACTAAAACCACAAACCGTAGGCAGAAAAAATTCAAACATCTGACTCTTTTAAGAAGTAATATCTAATATCCTGAATGGATCGCGTACAAATTCCCTCAAATACCAAATCGGCAATACCAGATTTTTGGTGACATTTCGGTAAAATCTATTACCTAAGAGAAAGCTTTTTAACACCAAAGCCTGATAATCATCGACGGTGATGAAGCATCTTCGTGACCAGCAACAAAGAAACTCTTTACGCTCGAAGGCAATAGCAATGCTTATGATAACCCCGTGGTGCTTTTCTTTCATCGTTCGTTGCCAAATTTAATCCACTTCGACTTAATCTCAACTAGCACCCGAGATCCTTCAGTAATCTCTCTCACGGTGTCACCTTTAGCCTTTAAACAATCTCGGTTTCTTCTCGCTTTTCAACCACCACCTGACACATTGGCAAAAGGCAGTAATAGCAGCAGCAATGGCGACGACCAACACAAAGCCCTGAGTCGGCAACCAACTACTTTCGTTCTTCAGAGTCGACAATAACAAAGTCACAGCAAAAGACGATTAAAAAATTAAATGAACAGCTCGCAGCCCCATTAACGCCTCAATTCAAGACGCAAATCAACTGCGTCAGCAACGTCGTTCCATTGTTGTTGGGCGACTAACAAAAGCCTTTAAAAACACACAAAACTGCAACGACGACGATAAGCTGACTCGAAAACGCTGCCAAGGGACAGAAACAAATGAGATCCCACACTTACCAAAAAAAAATAATAAAAGACAAAAAAACCTCCTTATTCGTGACATAAAACAGCAGCGATGGAAAAGAGAAGATCCAACTGAAAGAGAAACTGCAAAGTAAACAACGTGTGGACACTGCCAACCTCAAAAGAAATCGGATTCCGTGTGTTTTCTTCATTTCTCATCTTTCTTTAAAAAAAACGAGCGATAATTAAGCGCAAACTGCAAGATTTTGTAAACAACTAGATTTCAAACTTACTTTCTACCCCCCAGCGTACAAATGAAAAATACTTTCTCAAAAAACTTATTAACAAATTGAAAAGTTTTGGAAAAAGTTATTTATAATATACATGATACATTTTATACCTTTGAGATTAAATCAAGACTTTTAAGTGAAGAAGTCTTTCTCCCATCGGGTTATTACACCACTGTTAAACAGCCCGTTAAAAATAACGGGGAAGTTGCCCAAGTTATTTTTTTGTTTTCATTACGTAAATTTTTTGTTTTAACTCATGTTGATGCGCAACATTGATTACAGTTATTTATTTATATTGTTTTGCAATATTCGTTACAGTTAGAGTATCGATTTCAGTATTTTATAATCATGGATCAGGGATTCCAAAATGGAACTTTTTTTAGAGGTTAACTAAAATTTTTTTTTTTTATTTTTAAGCTCATAAAAAAAAACTCCCGAGTTTTATCGTGATCATCAGCGACATCGTAAATTATAATTTGGATGAGCGGAGCTATACCTCGTCAAACATTGATAAGAAACCCCACAATCCTTACATAAAAGATGCTTCTCACGTATGAAGATAAACAAGCTTTCTATAAAAAATATATATACAGCACTTAAAACCATCTCTTGTTAATCTCATTCAAATACTTCAAATAAAAAACCAAACCCGGTGGAGTAAAAAAAAAAGTAAGAAAAATAATAAGAAAAAAAAATAAAGATCCGAGATTTTCCCTAGTGGATGCATAATGATAAACTGGAAAGGTAGCAGCGTTTTGAAATATTCACAAGATCGCTAGAGAGGAAGAAAATTTATTCGCATCATTATACTCTCGGTGGTCGGATTCCGACTACTTTTGATGCTGGGCCGTTTCATTATACACCGCTTTTGCCAACTTACTCTCCAACCTACCTACCTACTTACCTATCCACTAGTAGTAGCACTCAACCCTCTGCTACCACTCTACGTATAGCATCTCACCCGTTCGCATTGCAAATGCACCCGAGAAAAGGAAAAAACCCGAGTTCTTTTTTTTCAACTCAATTCCGCATAATCTTCTATACCGAATGGGGGACAGTAAACAAGCCGACGGAATAGAAATGAGAGCCGATATCGCCTCTACCTCAGCACCACACAGCTGACAACTGTCCCCCTGGGCAGCAACCTTATAAAATGTGCAGATAGGCACGAGTAACTTTATTGCCTATGAACCTGTTGCCATGTCGTTTATACTTCAATAAGACGTGTGTAGCGTGTCAGGAGAAAGAAAACGTAATGAATGTGTAGAAAAATTTAGTAAATGTGAAAGGCAATGAAACATGAAATTCGTTTGGCTAATGTCGATTTAGAAATAACGTTAGAGTCAAATAAGTCTTAAAAGCATGCCTCAAGTTCACTCCGATACATTTGCTTGTTTTAAGCAAAATCATAATGTGGTACGACGTACCAAAAACAATCGAGATGCTTCAAAGCAACAAAGTGTAAGGATCATTACTAAATATGTTAGCACTGAATAATTCAAAATTAATGTACTTAAAAATTTTGTTCTGAACAACCCAAGAACTCAGATGTCACCATCGCCCATTTTTCTAAGAAAACTATAATAGTCATATCCTCTCACAAAGTGACCCATCAGAGGAACTAAAAAGTCAATATAAAACTAGTAAATAGCCCATGAAAATGACAGAAAAGTTTTTTGTTTTTATGCAATTTATTGTTTTAACTCTTGTTGCTTCGCAATACAGTTATTTATTCCTTCGACTCGCATTGCTTCGCAATATGAGTTACAATTAAAGTATTCATTTCGGTATAAGTTTCGAGATTTTCACACATGATGCGGCAGCGCTACCATAGTTGGCGAGGAAAAGGAAGAGCAGGTTGGTCTTTTATTAGAGTAGATTATTTAATGACGAGACAAAAATTAATTTACATCAAGTGAAAATTTTACTCTCCCAAAACATACGGTATGTCAATAGATAAAAAATAAGTATCATACTAGGTCGTTATTCTCACGACCGACAGTACGACGTATGAACGTTAGATAAAAGAAATATAACTCGAAGTAAACTCTTTATAAAGAGCAACGACGCGAACGTGAATAATATAACACGACTTTTAAATAATAGTGGTTGTAAACCATAGTGTTTTTTTGAACTAAAGGGAATCTTCAACATTTTCGGGGAATGAAAATAAAAACCACTGGGTTTCGTCGAACGTGAAAGGAATCGATAAGGTTTAGTAGCATCCTGTTGCTGATCCTTCTCCACGACGTCGAACCATCGATCTCATTAGTCGGGGCAGGTGCCACCAGGGGGCCAAGAAGAAGGGAAATAGTGGTGAAGAAAAGAAATGGAAGCCTCCTCGCGCCAGCGGCCAGGACAACAGTAAAAACAACTCGTAAACTGAGAACGAACCGGCATTGAACTGCAAGTAGTAGAAGAAGAAGAACGAGACGACGACGACTCTTACACCAAAGAGTTGACTAAAAGGTGACTTCGAGAGTACCTCGTTGCTTCCAAAGTACCACTTGTACTCTACTGGAATAAGAAAAGAACTTTTTTACGTCGTTCAATGGACCAACGTTTCTTAGACAAGGACTCGTGATTTTTTTCCTTCATATATATACGTAGTAAAGCTATTTAAAGGAGATCGGAACGTCTTAGTAGTTAGCTCTTTGAAACAAGTTTCACGTGGCCGACATCCGTGTCTAATGATTGCAAAACACTGTTGCCGTTTTTTTTTCCGAGAAACCTGTCTCTTTAGTTCGATCGTTTACAAGAAAAGAACGCAGAATCCGAGTCGCGATAGAACCAGAAAATTCGATTATGTTACAATGTTAACTAGAAAGACCCCATAAACATTATTTAAAATTGTACCTTTTGAAGATTTAGACTTACGTTTTTCAATTTTCAATAATGCCAGAAGCATGAATGAAGCATGAATGCATCTTAAAATTTGTGTATTCTCACAGTAAATTTTTTATTAAAGTATTGCAAAACTACATTATAAATATTCAAGTCGTGATCAGAAACTATGGGGACGGCTTGAATTTATATGCACGTGTAGTTGTATTTCTGTAATACACTCCGCTCGGAAGTAGTGAACGTTTAGGTTTAATCGTGTCGACGCCGTTTGATTAATTTACTCCCAGAACTTTTTGATCACACTCCATACTCGGCTCTATTCAAACAAACAAAAACACTATCTGTAGGAAATGTCGTGGATTCAGTTTGGGGGGTCTAACACCATGGGGACAGGTTTTCTCGGGGTTCTCCCTTTTTCTCCTGCATCATAAAACCCTGTTCCATCTATATCATCCTCACTTCATCATTATTTCTGTATTTTTTATGGGGCTAAATGACATAGCTGTAAGGCCAGTCAAGTACCTATCTGTAAGAAATATCGATTGTTTGTCACCATCATTTATCCGTTTATTGTGTTATAATTCGTAATGATAATCAAATGTTGGTTTTTTTGTCAATAAATATGAATGTACTGGAAAATATTTGTGTCATGAGCGATTCAAAAAATCTAATCAAAGTTATTAAAACCAAACAACAACGCCCCCAAAGAAAGAAAAGAAGAGGTTCCAAGTAATATATCTTGAAAGTACACTTGAAAAACCAAGACTTTTCATTTTCTAGAAAAAAATAAATAAATAAAAGAATGACAACGAGTCATGTTTGTTTTCACAGTAGGATAAAAAATTTTTTTTTGTCAAACTCAGGTGCTGTAAAAAGAGTGAAAAAAAAACCTATTCTTTTTGCGTGCGTCTCTTGTCACGCGGAAGAAATGAGAGAAAAAGAGGGGTTAAGATTTACCAATGGCTCTTCGCCAGACGAACTGTCTCCTAAAATGAGGCAAAAGAGAGGGGGGAGGAGAGACGACGAAGAAGCGACCTCTTTAATTGGATAAATATTACAAAGCTCTTCTCTCCAGGCTGTGGGTTTCGAGTAAACGAAACCCGTTTGCATACTCCACCGTCGTCTCTTTGTTCTATTTGTCAACATTTGACTGCTTTCCACTCGTCAAACAGATCTTTTTCCCCCAGACTTTCCGTCAACGTTAAAATTTTTGTTGGCAGTAGCGCACGAACTTTGTTAGCGATAACGTGCTTAATGCTTAACCAATGGAAGATTCACTAATTAAAGCACTTCCAATACCGCACGAGGGATACTGAATTCGTCATCGTGACAAAAAAAGATGTATACTAATAGTCGATGATAAATTCGTGGTTAATGCTCTCGTCGTCCACGATCAATGAATGATTCTCTGTTTTGCAGATCATACCCCGATGACTAATAAAGATAATGACAATTTTTTTTCGTGCACGCAAACCTGTCATTAGAAGTAACCCGTACCAATCCCCCGTTTCATCTATATCCTATAATAAAAGCATAAAGACACAGTCTCATTACTCATCTCACGCTGCTGAATTAACAAGGTAGCCATTGCGAGAGACCCCACGTTCAGATTCGGTAATACCCCCCCCCCCCCCCCCCCCTAACAACCCCATAAACACACCGTTCCGATATTTCACCACTGCAAATAAAAAAAAACCGATGGAAAATTCAACACAGGCAGATAAACTTCCCAAAAACACGCGAATGTATATAAATAAAAAGTCATTAATTAACCACGAACACGGTCGCGTGGCAAAACACAAAAGTCCAAGAAAAGATGGGTTGGGAAGAACGTTCGGTGGAAACTAAAAGAATAGGAAACCCGTCCTGAACCATGAATCTTAAGAAAAAATCCGATACTGGTTGCTTTAAGGGTCCCTGGCCAATTCTTCGGGCTTGCTTCGATGTTGAAGATGAGAGAAAAAAGAACAGAAAACAGGAGAACGAAAAAGAAAAACGAAGGGTGCGTTCAAGTCGGTGCCCAGGGCTCTTGCGACGAGCGCGAGGCACGCACCAGCTAGCTACTCATGAATTAATGAACGAGACGGTAATCCATTTTAAACGACCCAATTGAGGAGAGGTTTTTTTCTCTTCTTCTTCCCAATGAAGATGGATGCGAAAGGCCGAAAGGAGCCTTTGCTCCTTACCCATCCTCGAGCAAAGCAAGCAAGCAAGCAACCAACCGACCGACCAAGCAACCAACCCACTACAGTACTATGTTCTCTTTCCACTTACCCCCTGACGTCAATAATGCAGCAGCTGAGTGCACCATCCACCCACTTCTACCCTTTCGTGGCCACGACACGCACACTCACTCACCCACTAAAGCCGATCCCACACGACGCATCACACCTGAGCTTGCTGGCTTTTAAAAGCGCACGCACTGTCCACAGTAGTCTCTTGACAGGCTCGCTCCATCTCAACCTCATCGTTCGTGGAAGTTGAAAAGAAAGTTGAGGTTTTCACCTTCGTGACAAGGTTGGCTTTCCTCCGTCCTCTTTAAAAAATAAATACCAACGAACGCCGAGTACGTTCAAACTCGAGAACGAAACAAACAAAAAATCGTCGATCACATATATTCAATTATAATATAAAAATTAAATTATCATATTGAAATGTGATGAGTGGTGCTGACGATTTTAATATATGAATTAAATAAAAAATTTAAGCAAAACGTTATCAGTAACCTGTATGTATGAAACATCATTAAGAATATGATTTACTTCGGTAGTCTCTAAATAAATGCTATTTTATTTTAAAAAATGATATATACATTATAAAGTCCTTGTGCAGTTTAAATTTCCATAATTTCCGGTTTATATATGATAAAACCAATCTGTAAAAAAACTGTTAGAAAAGCAAATAAACCTGTTTTTATGACTAGAATATAAGTTGCGTAAGACTATATGAAAGGCTCGGGCAATACAATGATAACCCATATTTTTGAAATTGTTCAAGAGAACCGTTTTTCTGGTGAGAAACTCCATTGAGTACCATACTAAGTAACAAGGGGATTCTCCATATTTTGTTGCCATTTTCTGAAAAATCCAAAGAAGTGATAAAGTAACTAGCTATAGAAATAATACTGAGGAATAGTTTGATGTCAAAATGTCATTTTTGTGAAATAGTGTGGCTGATCATTTATTGCCCGGAGCCTTTCATACGTTGAACTATAGTAAATAGCACGCGGAACCAGGAATGTACAAAACGTTAAAGTTAATAAGAAACGATTCTAAACGCAACCAATGAAAAAAGACCCCTCGTTATGCCTCTGCGTCAGTAAATGTTCTACTGATGTTGACAATGATTTCATAAACAAAAAAGAAATACCGTAAACGTGATGACATAAAAGTGGGCATCAATGTATCGCAGAACGTGGAAATGAAAAAAACCGATAAAAGACTTCTGGTTAATAAGATGCATCATTTTCTGAATGCGGCCCACTAATAATAACAGTCATGTCTATGTAGTAAAGTGGAGCCGTTATGCAGTCAACCCATTAGACGTTCATTAACACGGACGATGACAATTGGGGCATCGACGGCGATTGTTGTTCAAAGTTCACTAAGCTTTATAGGCGAAGGTGATCCTTTGCTCTGTCCTTTAAATCTTTCCTAATTTATATGCAGATGAGAGGGCTTCGTTGCAAGCAGCTTGGTAGGCCGCACACACAACCGTCGAGCGCTCGTGTACGTAAACGGCGGCGAGCGGAACTCTGACAGCCACCGCGTGAATTAATGACTTTTAATTAAAATTTGTGGCACAATATGAGATAATTGCATTTTCAAACATACCCGCTGGTAGCAACCGTTCGAGAAAAGAGCCGTTTCAGCCTCGCTTAATTCTCGGGATGAAAGTTTTACCCCAACCCCTTGCCTCCTTTTCTTGTTTCTTCCATCTTTCTTCTTCTTCTTTTTCTTTTTTCCTCTTCTTATTCTCCATCCCAAGATTTTCCTTTGCGAGTAGAAAGATGAGGAAGAGAAAGAAGAATAATTCTTTTCATGCACTACCTAGCAGCCAACACTCCAATGTTAAGCAACGGCCAATTAACCTCTCATTAGAACACTGGGTGTGAAAAAAAAAGACTCTTACACTCGCTTTGGCAAGGTACCTGCCTTCATAATGTTTCTTTAACCGACTCCTGTTGATATTGCCTGTTTGCGCCACTTCGAGCGTTCAACTCGTTAACGACACACGTTGTCGTCGATAAAGAAAAACATAGTTACTGCATCATGGGAGAAAATAAGAATAACAACACCCAACCAACGTCATGTCGCGCTCAGGAGTGGACATCGACTGAAAAAGAAAAGCTGGACAGCGAAATATAAAGTCACGTTCAGTTTCTTCTAAAGTAAACAACAAAAAAATACGACAACTGAAAAGTTGAAGGTTGCTTTTAACTCTTTGTTTAGATCCGATTTCGCTTTTATCAACAAAACCAAAATGTTTTGCATCGCATGACGCGCAAGGTAAACACGACGACAACGACAAATTCCAACGTGTCTTCGCACTAGTAAAAGGTTTTGAAATTTGGATGTAGAAGAAAGCGTTAGCACGAAAGTTCAGAACGAAAACTAGTTCGACAAGCTGTTCCGTAGATATGTGTCTGTGTGTG
>JAQIWH010003482.1:0-19795 GCA_034695005.1 Cryptops parisi | reverse complement strand
TTGAGGATTTTGCTATGATTATGGGTGGAGCTGCAGCGATGACTCACGATGCGATGCTTCAAATTACGGGCTCCTGGCTTGATACTGTGTTTTTGTTGTCAAACCAAATTTTAAAAGTATCGGAAACAAACATGTGCTAAAACATTTTTACTGATTTGTGTCAAGTGGATTCACAACAATGACTGATTGCTCAGATAAGCTCTATGTAGTAAACTATATAAGTAGTATATATGTTTATAACAATGCTTGATTTAGCTTAATGGTTGAATTGAAGTATCTGGTTGTGAGCGTCAGCAACACAATATGAACTCTACTCTCACGTGACATATTCTCGAAATCGACACGACATTTATCCGTCAAAATTTAATAAAATTCAATGTACCGCGGATTGTGTTTACGTTTCAAATTTCAGGTTTCTGGGATATCGGGAAGTTGGTCAAAACAGTCCGAAAACATGTTGAAGCGCGCGCGCGCGCACAAATACACACACACAACAGACAAGTAAAGTTAAATCGATTGTTGTAAAAAAAAAAAACTACAATTAAAAGTACAAAAATTTAAAAATACTGGTGGTGATGAAAAATGACAATTGTGTAACAAAAAAGAGATGATTTGTAATAATGGCGTCACTTTATATGCAGTAGGGTTAAAGTTGGGCAATTTCGCATACGAACAAGGTTATATAGCCGACTCGCCAACGTAGTGGTCTTTTTATTACTACTACTACTTCTATTACTATACAGTATCTGCGATAGGTAGCGATAGATGGGTTTTGAGTGTTGTATTGGGGGTTCATATCGAGCAAAGTGTCCGCTTGCGAGGGTTGCACGCAAGGGGGCGGGTCTGTGGAACAGCTGGGTCGCGTGCACCGGGGTTCGTTGTAGGTTCTCCGAGACGTTCGTGAGATCAGTGAAAGACATGCGAATGTGGCCATCTGAGCCAAAATCAATGCTTCGCCAACGAATGGGCGAATCAAAGAACAAAAAAATAGCGCCGAAAAAAAAAATAACATACCAAATGTGCACAGGCTCCATTCTCCTTTTGCTTCTTCGTCCTCTCATATCTCATTCTCCCATCCTCCTCCTCATTTCGGTGCGTGTCAGTCTCTCGTATTTTGAGCAAACATGGCGTGTAATTGCGCTCAAATCTATCTACTCCACATTTTTTCATCTTTCGTCATTATTTTTTTCTTGTATTTTTTTTTGTGGAGAACGAAGAGGATTCGGATGTTGTTACCAGAAATGGGAAATCAGAATGACAGGGAAAAGAAGATGGAAAGTTAGATGAACGTGCCCACAATTTTTTTTTCTTGTCGTGCGTGTATGCGAGGAGATGGTAGTTGATGGAATGGTAAATTACTTACGCTATTGATAGGTCATACATTCCACATGGAATCATTTTAATAGGATCCCGGACTTTAAACAAAAATCCAATTATAGCACTCACTCCCAACTAGTATTAAGATCATTGATTTTTTTTTACAAAAACTACTTTTAATACAATACTTTTGGAAATTTACACCAACTAGAAATAACCTCGTAACTAAAAAAATATACTTTTTGTTAACCGAGAAGCCGCTTGTGGCGCTAGTCGCTAGGGATGGTTGTTTTTAACTAACCTAAACTAATGTCTTTGGGTATAGACACCAGCTTAGGTTAGTTAAACAAGTAATTAAAACAAGTAATAGAAAAAAAAACACGTTTTGATGGCCCCACTTTTCTTTGGTGGACATGTTTGTTGGATGGGGAAAGTTTGCTTGGATGATGAAAACATTTGAAATTCATTTAAAGTTGTTCTTTTTTCTTTCTTTGGCATTGAGTTTTGGTTTTTTAAACAGTGTGGTGCATTGTTGAGTGTGCTCTTTGTGTGTGGTGGAAACCATAATGTTAATAATAAAAACCAGTTGGCATGGTAGATGCATTGTTGCATTTGCTATTGTTGAAATTCAAAAAAGCTTCCCAGATGCCTTTTCTCACGCTCGCGGGTCCCTCTAACCTGCCATTTTACTCATACTCAAAGTGAAGTTGAGAAAACGTGGGTAAAAATGCGTTTTGATGAGGTCTTTTACAACTTCTTAATTACTGACACAAACACGTTGAAATATATTTTCGCTGAAATGTGTTGAGTATTTATTTGGATGGATCAGTTTTTTTACTCTCACCATTGAATGGCTGCTGAATGTAATGAGGTAGTACACTATAAGTAAACTAAACAGAAAAACGTTTATTTTTTTGTACCACAATGTGTGGTGGCTTGAAATGGCTTAAAATACATGTATATCGTCAGCAAACACTTTTCGAGGACCCTTCGTGTGACAAAATCTTCGAATTGATTGGACATTGTTCCGACTCCGAGTAAATTTTACACGGATCAATAGACTGGCGTGTAACTGGGATTGTTACACGATCCCAGCTTATGTTCAAAATTTCAGCTCTGTAGGTCATCGGGAACTTACCAAAAAAGCTCAAAGATGTTGAATCATTCCAACCTCGGAGTAAGTTAAATTAACGAAGTTGTAATGAAATGTAAGTATTTCAATAGAAAATTGAAAATTAATATTGGAAATTTTTAAAGTATGTTTTTAATTTTTTGTTTTTTCTGTATTACTGTAAATTGTGTTGTCCCTTTTGTTTATTTCGAACGTTTCATCATTAAATAAATAAATAAAGTTATGGTTAAAACATAACACTTAATAATTTATCATTAATCTTACTTTTTTGTTTGTTTTAAGTAATTTTTGATTTTAGCATATACTTGTAGATATCATGTTTAGGTGAGTTAAAAAAACACAAAACTTAATAATTAACAGTATTGTAATCATAAAATTAATACTTTTTTTGTCTAACCGAGCCTATACCCAAGGGCCACAAACGACTTACCGGTTAACAGAAAAGTACCCAAACACATTAGAAAACATTTGATTCAAGAAAACATTTGTTTTTGATGAAGATGACAGATTGTCGCTGGCTTTAGTTGTGCAGCACATCTCCACACAGTTTTCTCATGGAGTAGTAGTTGGTTCTTCATAGCGCGGTATCTGAATGAACGCTATGCTTATATGACAATCCTCGGCATACTGTATTACGATTTTCTTTAACATCACGAATATCTAATTTTGCGACCCATAAGAAAAATTATTTCTCTAAATAATTTCAGTTTGCGTGATTTAGTTGTGAGGAAGTAGTTCATTATTTTTCATTCAAGCAAGGAAGGAAAAAATTCATTTTGGCAAGTACCAAAAACGGCATAACCTATCTGCATTATGACGTCAATGACATTTCCACCTGAAATCCTCAGCTTTCTCTCCTCCTTTCCTTCCCCCCCCCCTCTTCTTCTTCAAACCCATCGCGCCACCTACCTTGCCTTTGATTAACGACCTTCTCGACTGACCTTTGACCTCACAACAGTTTTTTCGCAAAACGTCAAAGTTATTCTATTCTGGAGGGAACTACTCCCCGGGGGCCTGAAAAATATTGCGCCTACCAAAAGACACGGGGGCCGGGGACGATGAAGATGTTTTTCCGACGGACAATCTTGTCCACTGACACGGACCAAGAGGACAAAAAGGTTGTGACGAACAATAGTTTGCTGAAGAATAGAATGCTTCGGGAAAATTAAATTATTCTACAACCGCATTCCCTTTTGGGGAATTTTTGTCACCTGGTGGAAAATGTAACTGAGTTAATTCTTATTTAGTTGGGATTTTTTTTTGTATTATATTGAAAACTATGTTTGCTTGAATTTTTTTTTTTTGGCTACATATGTATATATATATATTTGCCAGTAACCTATATTATACAAAGTATATAACGAGTAGTGGCTGGTACAGTTATTGTTTCATAATGCATGTGATTAAAAAAGTTCAAATCGGTTTTTTTCGTGTCATTGAAACGATACGTGAACGCTAACGGGGTCACACAGTTCAATATTGAAACGGAAATTAGCAGTAAGACAGCTGTATCAATTATTGCTTAATAATTAGTATTTTGTACTATAATAACAGCGCTATGAATTTTATCTGTAAATTAGATTAGAATAACGATCGGGTACATCAGCGGTTCTCAACCGGTGGTTCACGTACCCGTAAAGAAGAGTCAAAAGTTGTAAAATTATTAACAAAATAATGTTTTTAAACTGTAAATAACAAAGTTTATAGGCCTACTTGATAAATTACATGTTACAATTCACTGTAACTTTAGATTTTTAAATGTAAAAATGTATGCACTTGTTGTACTGTGGATTGCTAATATTAAGGGGTACAATTTATGGAAATGAGTTGCCAGGGGGTACGCAGGTGAAAAAAAAGGTTGGAAACCGCTCGAGTACATGAAAAGGGTTGGTATTAACTGTTTGTAGTATCCGATAATAGGTTATTTCTATTTCTTTATGAAGTCAAGCAGTTGATATAAATTTTGTTTATAATCATCTCGACTTAAAAAAAGTTTGTGTTCATCATCGTTAGTAATCACAATGTTATAAGTAAACGGCAGAGTATCAAATGTTTGGCGTAATTGCTATTAGAGGGTGTGTTTGACTCCATCAAATTAAACACTAAAACTCATCATACTTTTTCAATCAAATTGCATCGAATCCAACTTTTTCTGACGTCATACACTCATTCGGGCGCGTTTCAATGCTTTTGTTTCGTTGTTTGACCGAATCACGAAAAACCGGATATTGTATGACGTCACAAAACAGTTGGAGTCGATGGATTTGATTGAAAAAAGTGTGACGTGTAAATTGGGCTTTAAGCTTCATTGCAATTTTTTTTTAATTTTTAGGCAAAAATATAGTTTTTGTACTGTGTAGTATAGATCCGTAGCTTGTACAGTTGCTATTAATTACGTAGAAACTGTAATTAACTACTTTACATGTATGTAAAATCTTTTTATGCATTAGTTGTCAATAGATAACGCTTCTTTTATCTTCGTTAAATCAAAACAAATTTTGTTCAGTAGGAATACAAATACTAGACCAGAATTTTTCATACGCACTTGGTTTGATATAATTGTAAATCAATTTTGAAGATTTCGAGAGATATAATACAGTGTTATCCAATATTAAAACCTATAAAGAAAGGGTTTTTACTACTTTAAAAAAAAATACAACGAGTTTATTTTGGTTGTGGGTCAATTAAGCATTTAAAAAAGAATCAGTGTCGGTGAAAATGGTTTGTTTGGGTGGTTTGGTGTTGATAATAATGATGATGATGAGGGAAAAAAAAAAGATTGTTGGGGGATGAAATTTTCCAAAAACCCTCCTTCTCTCGTTGGTATAGGATGGTTGTGTGTGTGTGTTTGGAATGACACCCCCACCCGAGCGGAGAATAGGCGGCAGTCCATAATTACACACGTTGCGGCGCCTGATTGATGATCCGCTGAACACGGCAGTGAGGGATGAACGCGAGGCCACCCGTTGGGACTTGAGTTTTCGCTCTGTCTGTTCGTCCGCACATGTGGTTGCAATACTATTGTAACTAGTCACACACCACAACTACCTGCTGGCAGTGACGATTGTTCTGGTCGGGACAAAACCAAAGATGTTTTTTTTTTGCTTCTCAAGTGGATCGTCTTTTCCACAAGTGCCTCGTGGTAGCGTGGGAAGATAACTGTTGAACGATATTAGAAAAAAATAATAGTTAATGATGGTGTTAACGAGAATTTCATTTACATATATACTGTATGTATACGAGGGAGTACCCAAACGAAACGAGAATTATTTATTTAAATTTTTATAGTATAATGTATGTATATGTATAAGTTTATATAGAGGAGCGGCATGCAGCGCCGGACACTTTAGCTTTTGTAATTTTTCTGAAAAGTCCATACATTTAGTCAAAATTGAAAATTGGAAACGGAAAAACATTTTTTTATCTAAAAAAATTATTTCCACTTATTAAACGAAGAATTTCTTAACAAAAAAAACCATGTTTTTGTCACTCTTGTTTTCTCATACTAGGCGACCTAGACAGGTAGCGCCGGACAGTATTTTCACAGTAAATTTTGTATAAAAATAATTTTATTTCAAAGACCCCAACGCTACAAAAGATACATGAATAATCGTAGAACAAAATACTTCCAATGAATTTTTTATATTCTTTATTTCAATGTGGTTGTATGTAATACAATTATGTCGCTGGTGGGTAGCGATGGACATTAAAAAATCCGTTTGACTTGAGTACCGCCGTAGCCTTTGAAATAATCATTGTCAATAGTTAGAAATTACTTGAATATAATCGTCAATTATTTTTAATATAGACTATCATATAGTTTTTGACTAAATGTTCTAAATTAACGTATTTGCTGATGGTAACCGTGGACGCGGCCGGTGATGTTACCCGAATTACCCGAATGTGCGATGTCCAGGGCTACCCTCTCAACACGCTCTCGTTAGAACCTAATTGCGCCTATTTCAGGTTGTACATTTTTTTACTTTAAATTTTAAAATAAGCAGCTGAAACGTCGTGGAATTGACTGTATATCCTCCTATCGGATTCTTGAACGTCGCTATTTTTTATGAAACCTCAAAAGCTACTTAGAGCAGTTGATGATTGGTCAAAAAGAACAAAATTCAAAATTTTTTCGATCTGATGCAACACCACGCAATCAATTAAACAACACATTTATAACTTAAACATAGACTTTCAAATTAGATAAAGCTGCCTACGCTATATGCTAGCGTAGAAATTGAGATATAGCTATATCCGGGGCTACCCACTGTCCGTGGCTACCTGCCGTTCCCCTATACAGTATACGCATATACGGTCAACTCTTTTTTATCCGGCACCACTGTAACCAGAGAGTTGTCGGGTAACTGAATATTCCGGATAGCTGATCATCGCTCTTTAAATTACTGTAGCACCTTACCAAACACATTAAAATTTTATATCAAGTAGGTCTACAGTATATGCATCACTGTATCATAATTCATTATACATTTATGCCGCTGATTATAAATACCGGTACTGTATTATAATCATCGATACTGTATTCTGACTACATCGTAGAAATGAAATCTTGTACTGTATGAAGAAATAAAAATGTAATTTTAGTATAAAAAAAGTTTTATTAACCTAGTATATACCATAAACCAATCCATATACCATAAACCTGGTGGGTGCCGGTTGCTTGAGTTATTTAAGTGTCATATTAAAAGGAGTTTACTGAAGATAGATTTGTTTAATGACTTTGTGGAGAAAAAGAAACATCGATTATAACTTTGTTAAAAATGTTTAACTTTGCTAAATTGGTAGTCAATGGAAATAATATACAGTATGTATAGGAGGGAAATGTTTGAGCTGAGCCGAATACAACAATGTCTTCTAAGTGCTTTAATTTTATGCCTGTAGAATAATGTCATTAAAATGGTAATGAGTCGTAAATAAGTTATGTCAATCCTATGACAGTTAATAATTGAGGTCAAAGTGTAGCGCATTTATTTCGTTCCTAATGAGATAAGCTCGTGGGTCTAATCTTTTGTCATGAACATGATAGAAAATGAGTTTAGGTGAAAGGGTCTTTTCGTGGAGCTTTTTGACACTGATATTTCAATGATACAACATCCATCTTAATTTTAAAAAAAATCATTCTGGTTTGAATTTTAATTTTCGTAGTTTACTATTTACCACGTGTACAGTAGATGTGAATTAGGGGCGTATCCAGAAATTCGGTTTGGAGGGAGCACGACCTAGGATTTGAATGGGGGCTCAGAATTATTTTACATGTATGAAATTATGGAAATTAAGATATCACTTAAGAACACCTAATTTCAATAGGATACTTATTATTATAAATTATAACCCAGGTTATATAGAAAAGCAAAAATGTATTAAATTTGGAGAAGTTTTTTAGGTTTCTGGAAGGAGCTTTTGCCCCCCTTTTGCTCACCCCTGAATACGCCGTGTTATCAAACAAGTACAGAGAAACATTTTTAACGCATATGTGATGATCCGTCATATCATAAGATTACAGTAAAATGTTTTTATTTTTATTTTCTTTATTTAAGGTTGCATAAAAAGCGACATCATTTCCTGCACCTTAATGGTATGTTTTATAATTAAATAAATGATACAAAATGTATTAATCAATAAAAGGTATCCGCCCACATTTTAAAGACATTGTAAATGATATAAAAAGTGATGCTGGATATTTTTATTTTTTTTAAAAATCATTTTATTTTTCACCTGAAACGATTATTGTCAGGTGTTTAGTGAAAGATCATTAATTACCCTTGAGGTTTTAAAAACCCGGGTCTGGTAGAAGATGATGATTAGTATTCTCGTGTGATGAAAACGTTCCATCCAGCTGCTCTTTTCTTACAGTCGTGGATTTGTTTTTTAGTAAATTTTTTTTTGTCTATATTCTGTTGTTGTATGGGACAGTACCAATTTGTAACGTAGCAGGTAGCTGTCTTCATTACGTTGACAAAGGAGAGAGTCATGCGCAAGAGTTCCTGCTGCGTTTTGAAAGAAATGCCCCTTCTTCAGTCCATCCCATAAATCTCTTCCAAGAGGATCTTGCGTCTATTTACCTTCATTAACTTCATTCATTGCGGTTTAGCCAGACAAAAAATATATAATTTGTATATTTAAAAAAAAAAAGAAAAATTAGTGTTTGACGCCATTTTAGAGCTTGCCACCACTTATTGGTTGGCAACACACACACACAACTGCTGTCAAGAAACAAAAATAATCGATGAAAAGAATTGGTATCGAATTAGGAAGAAAGTACGGTTAGTTGATAATAGAATAATGGTTAGGTGGGGATGTCTATCGTGAATAGAATGGTTTTTTTTTTAATATACAGGTTAAGAAAAAAAGGTAATGAAAGACACGATGATGGATGAAGGATACTTTTTTTGTGTAGAAGAATAAAAGTGTATTTAATATATTAGAAGACTTGAAGGGTTTGTTTGAAGAGATGCGTTATAATTAAATGAAAAGTAGGTTTTTTTTTACATGAAAAGTGGTTCAACATTTTCGGGATCTTTTTTTGGTAAGTTTTCGATGACCTACATAGCTGAAATTTTGAACATAGGTTGGGGTTGTCAGACATTTTGTAGTATTAAATTCAAACGGATCAATGTCCAGTCAATTTTGAGATTGTCACACGAAGAGTATCTTTTTGTGTAATTAAAAAGAACTAGTATACTGATAGTTCTCATTTTATGCGAAAAAAATATTCCACGCACATATTGAAAATCATATATCGTATATCGGAAGTCATAAAGTAACAAAAATTTCAAGTTTTGTTACTTGTACAGCGAAAATATTTACACGATTTTGTAATATAGGCTGCGACGAAAAAATCTTTTCAGTTGCTCGTTATATATACTTTAAAATTTTGTTGTTATGCGATTTTGCCGAGCACCAGTGTTTATTCACCGCCGATCGCAAAAAACGCATAACAACAATGTAAGCTTATAACGAGCAACTGAGAGGATTTGCGTGAATACTTTCGCTGTAAATTCTGTAAATTACAGTTAACAAGTAACTAAGAAAGCTGCGTTTTTGATAACCTGTTATACAACTCTATAATTGCTTAAACAAACACGTGAAAGTATATGTATTTTGTTTGAAATAGGTTAAGTGTTTATTTGGATGGATCGGTTTTATACTCTCAACAACGAATGGCTGCCCTCGTAATGAAGTAGTATACTATAAACATGAGAAAAAATGTTTATCTTTGTGTATGTACGATAATGTGTGGCGGCTTGGAATGGCTTAAAACGTAAGTATATCGTCAGCAAACACTTTTCGAGGAAAAACGAGATCCTTCGTGTGACAAAATCTAAAAAAATGACTGGACATTGATCCGTTTAAATTTGATGCAACAAAATGTTCAACATCCCCAGCTTATGTTCAAAATTTGAGCTCTGTGGATCATCTGAAATCTATACCTGCCTGAAAAAAAAGCTCAAAGTTGTTATGTTGAACCACTTCAAGCTCAGAGTAAGTTGAATAAAAGAGATTAATGAAAATCAAATTTAACAGCTTATCATAGAGGCAAATTTAACAATTTACAGTACATACATAAGTTCATGAAGCTTACATCGATTATACGCTCACTTAGTAACCTAGCATTTTCGTGAAACCCAAGATGGTTGCGAAATTGAAAAAAAAAAAACAAAGAGGTGTTTTTAGGGGAGAAAAAAAAGGGGTGTAATACGCAGAATGAAGTTTGAAGAATGAATCGGGGATTTTGTTTCATCCATTAGTCAGTTTTTGGCGGTACCCCTCACACAAGGCAGAAGGTAGGCCCATAGCGTTTTTGATGATGTTTTGGTGGTTTGGGTGAGATGTCTGCGAATGGTAATTAGTGCTGAAAGTAATCATTCAAAAGAACCCCTCCCTAACAGCCAGGGTCGCCAGGAGCTCGCGTTGCACTCGGATTCCTGAAGCTCTAATTATTACCTATGATACTAGGAACGGTGATTGATCGGGGATTGATGATGGTTTCGAATAATTGCAAATTAATTGCACACGTTTCTTCTCTCTCTCTGTGTGTGTGTCTGTCTGTATCCAGCTTGAAGTCGAAAATAACTTTGTACCTACTTTTGTTTTTTTTAAACGGACGAAGAAAAACAACACCATCGCACAATGCATCTTCTTTTGTTCCATAAAATGACAACCATACATCAAAAAAACCTCTTTACCTTGTTTTTTTGTGTGTCTTCTTTACCTTGGAGATGGTTCTCTTCCCACTTCACGTGATAAACGATTTTTCTATAAAGTAATATCTCAGGGTGGGAGAAAAGGAGTGAATGATTGGTTGGTGTGGAATAATAGTAATACAACAACAACAAAAAAAATCGTGGCAGAGAACAATTTGCGTGGCTTAATATTCAGGTAAAACGGCGTTCAGATTAATGTCAACTGGCAACGATCATTTTGCGAGTCATTAATTATGTCAACACAATGGCACATCTGCGACAACATACAGTGCTATTAATAATGTAAACATTAATGACTGACATGGTCGTGCTTATGTTTTTTCTTTCTATCCTTTTTTTTTTGCGTAACAAGTTTTTTTTTTCCTGTATTATGTATGTACGTAATGTACTGTTTCTTTTATTAATATTTTCCATGAAGGAAATTTTCGAGCCTTGTTTTCGTATCAATGACTCGTGCATGCATAAGGACGGATATTGCTTATTTTTTGTTAAAAGTTTTTGGTATTTTATTATTCATTCTTAATCAGAGTGCTTTTAGAATTTCATCAAGTGTATGGGCGTTTAATATTTCTTTTGTACTTATTTTTTGTGAACTTTGGCCTTGAAGCTTATATCTATTAACGATGTCGTAACATTGATTAAGTCGTTCGGAAATCATTATTCGATTCGAAAAAGGGCAAATGATAGGTATTACGGTTTTTGCTTTTGTGTTTGGATGTTTATATACGTAATGTCCGATTGAAATTGTACAATGCTTGTTCTTTCGCAATGTTGTCGAGTAGCGTATTATATATAAACGTCAAGGCATTGACAAAGCAAACTTAATGAATGTTTTTTTATATACATTTAGGACAGCTGGTTTAGGTTGAAACTATCTTTTGTCAAAACAGCCATTTTCTGTTAACTAAACAAAATACGGTGTTATAGTGGTGATTTCTTTTAGTATACGTATCAATAGGTCTCCTGACACGTAATTTTGGGTGTGGCAAGTTGAGCGATTCTTGCACAACCGTGAAATCAATTTCTTGTTCAATCAGTTTTCATTGATTGAGCAGGTTGCGCAAGAAGCTGACGTCACAGTGGTTTACAAATTGCGTGGAAAAAAACAGCGTAAATTCACTTACGTCGGTATTCCTTAAAATGCATATATTAAATCGTTTTATACTCATAACATGAAGACATCGGGTTGCGTATAATTTACACTTTCGGACTTTTTTGGAGCAAAAATATGGAATGCGACTATCGTAAATCTGAAATTTTTTGTTATTTCTTTGTTTTTGTCGCCTCACTTTCGGTTGTTTCATTAGCTTGTTTTACTTCCAAAACAATGGAAAACATACTGATGTTTGGAAAAACGGCGTAAATGCATTTATAAAATTAGCACGATATTTGGACTAACGGCGTAATTGCATTTATAATTTAACCCATCACTTGAAGCCTATCAACTAAAGTTAACAAATTTTTTTCAAAACCTGTTCATTTTTCTTCTATAAATATACTGTTGACAAGAAAATTTTCAATCTAGAATTTCAAGGAATTTTTGTCCTTTTACTCAAAACTACATTTTTTTATAGTTACGCCGTTATTCCACCCAACTCTTTAATTACATTTGACAGAAAGCCTTTACAGGCGATCAAAATTAAATTTAAACGAGTTCCGGACTTCTAATTAAAACCGTTACTCTACTAAATACACGCAGTTGACAATGCGTATATTTCAATTTAAGCGTAATTTCAATTCAAGCATATAGTTTATGCTATACTTAATAGTGTAGTCTATTTCATTCGTACAGCTTACTGTAGTTAGAAGGAATAGAAGAAAAATAAGAGAAAAAAGTTGTGGGTCAGGTGGTAACAAGGAGTCAGGTGAACGTTGTTATTGCACTGACGGTGAAGAATGACTACAGGTGAAAGGCCAGAATTTTCATGGACCCTAGCTTTGTGTATACGTTACAGGAACGTCGCCTGAGTTAGCTATCAATCCTTAGAACCTGACTACTTTTTTTTTCTGAAATAAAACATCCTCCTCTTCAGGAAATTTAACAGTGGTTATTAATGCAATGGTTGTTTGGGTTAACCGTTTTTTCAAAGTGAATGATTCTTAAAGCCCGACAGGTCGAAGGAAAACATCTTAACGCGTCTTAATTCATCCAGAAAACGTAACAATTAACATATTTATTTTTTTTTACTGTATGGCAGAGAACTAATAATCTTACGTCACAAACTGACTTTCAAATATATTTTCCTCATATTTGTTTTTGTGAGTTTTTGTTACATTTTGGCTATACTAGAACGGTTTTTTTGTATACATGATCATTATCAGTTTTCATGAAATTGTTTTTTTTTCTTTTAAAGCTTGTGGTTTTGTGAGTAGCCTAAAGGTTAAAATTGGTCATGGTAGATTATTGCGATTATCATCCAAAGCGAATGTATGATAATTCAAATACCACGCATTCCTCGTATAGTGAATAATATTTCGGCTGAAAAGGCCAAAATGGAGGTGAGAAAGGGAGAAAGCAGTGATGCTTAAATGGCGGCAAGCGAAGCTGAGAAAAGGAAGAAGAAGAAGAAAAAAGGGAAGACGAAATTAATGATGGTGGATGGTGATGAATGAGCAAGAGTGAGTTGCTGGGCGCATGCGTCACCTTGTATACGAAAAGGCCATTGCCATCATCTTAACCATTATCATCATCATCGTCGTCATCCCCATCTTTTCGATAAGAAAATTAGCAAAAAAAAAAAGGTTCGGCAAAAGGAGGTTAACCTTTAATGTATAAAGACATCAGCTACCTGCCATTGCTTACAACAACAAAAACGACGACGACTGTTGCTACTTCTATTTATCAAAAATGTTGAAAAAAAAATTAATAACCGCGTTTAAAAGTTTTTTTGTTATTTTTAAATTTTAATATAATGCTTGGTACTTGTTGAAAAGTTGGATTTCAAAAACTGTTGAGATAACGTTAACAATTTGTCGTGATTTTGAATTTCTTATTAAAACACGTGGAAAATTTGTTTTATGCAAGTACTGCGTATTGCTATATATGTTGGGTATGCTACGAACGTTGCAAGTTGTACGTATTACAAAATGCTGTATATGAACACGTGAATGTAGTTGTAAAATCAAGTACATTAAGAATGCTTTTGATTAGCATACACTTTATATAACCTACTGTCATACAGATGAACTGTATGCACACATATAACGCAAAAAATCCATTTCTTATTTCCACTTATTCATATTTTGTTTCGATTTATGCGAATTAATATTTATGCAATCTTTGAGTAATTCGGTATTCAATTTATGCAGGTTTTGAGTAATTTTATCTTTTTATTTCTGCACGTTTCGATTTATGCAAATTTTCATTAGTTTTGGTTAATGAAAATTTTGGTTTATGCGAATTGAAACTTTATGCGATATTTGAATAATTCGATATCTGAATTATGCAAGTTTTCGATTTTCGATTTCTGCAATTTTCGATTTATTCATATACGATTTTTTTACATTGAACTTATGCTGCTTTTAATTTATGCGAAGGACTTATGCGGGTCTTGTTTTCTGCGTTTTTGGTATTGTATACTAGTATATTCTCATAAACGACTGTAGATGGCAGTACCCGTTCACTTCCCAGCTCACAAACTCACAACTCACAAGTGAAGTTAATATAAAGAGTAATAAAGTACAGGCAACTCTCGGTTTACGAACGAGTTCCGTTACAAGACGTAGTTCGTTGTACGTCTTGTTCGTTGTTCGCTTATACGTTGTTCGTCATCTAGTGAAGTAATACATCGATGACAGACAATTCAGACAGAAAATATTTATCATTTTAATCAACTTTTGAAATTACCAAAATAAATCGACTAATAAAGGCTTCAAAACAAATTCACCTGCGTATAATCATAAACCGCCAAAACGATAATTATAGTACAGGTACATTCATGTGTGCGATACATGTACATACACTGTACATTCATGTGTGCGATCTGTTCTGGAATCGGTGATGAAAGTAGCCTAATGAAGCAGACTCCTTATCATCGAATGCAATGACGATGGTAGTGGAAATCAAAGCAATCAAGAAAGTTGCAATTGCTTTTATTAACGAAGAGATTTTCTTTCCTTCCGACCAAGAAGTAACTTTTTATCTCGGTTCGTTTCGTCCGATATTGGATCTCCACTTTTATTGACAAGCTGGACCCTTGATGAGTTAGTTAACTGTCCTCGATGCTTGTTTGCTTCGAATTCCCAACTTACAGAACGATGGATGGTTTTGTTTCTACTGCTTTTGCTTAGTATCTCTACGTACAGCATAATGACACCTTGAAGTTTTGTTCACTACTAAACAGTTGTTTTTTACTAAACAGTTATTTTAAGAGTTATTGGATTCAGCGGAAACGAATGTATTTTGTCAAGGAAACTACAAAGTAATGTCCATCGACTGACTGCGTGTCGCTGTGTTGTTTTTTGTTGTGACTAAGTATGTCACTATGTATACATAAATTATTGAACCAGCTGAAGCTATTTTTTCATTACGTTGTTCATTGTTTTAACTCATGTTGCCTAACAACATTCGTCTGTTTTTGCTTCATGTTGCTCAATTGGCTCACTAATAGTGAGTCAATTTTTTTTTCATTTTAACAGTTTATTGTTAGGATTCTCTCCGTGGATATCATTGTTTACACTCACGTTGTGTTAAATTTAAAGTGAATGCTAGGGTCGTTGATTGAGCAACAAGTCGGTCAATCTTTGTTAAATGATGATGCGCTTAACGCATCGTTTGACGTTATTGTTTTTTTCTTCTTACTTTTTTGTTTAAATACAAGGATTGAAAAAAAATGCTTTTATGCAAGTTTGGAATCGATGTTGGAGGGAAAACGAATTCCATCTCGTTCACTAGTACAATGCGTTTTATGAAAAAAAAGAAGTAAAGGGTTGAAGAAAATCACCATGAAAAAAAAACTGTTCTCGTTTTTTCTTCCTTTTTCTTGTGCTCCCTATCTGTTGTTCTTTTCTATTCGTTTTCTGTGGTGCAAAAACATGGTTGTCTTACCAATCATTGTTGGTCTAACAAAGCAAGGTGAAGGTAGTGATGAAAAACTTAATTGAATCACCTTGCTCTATCAACTGTCTAGGTAATGGCATACCTCAGCTGTGACGTCATGCTTTCGGAGCGTTATCTAACCGCTTCAGGTTTTTGTTATTTTTTTTTCTTCTTCTTTCCCTTATTCTTCTTTGGTCTTTGAACAGCGTTTCTAGAAACTTCCAGCAGAGAAGAAACACAATACTGGCTTTCATCAGTAGATGAAAAGCAGCTGCTTCTAACATGATGTAAAGAAGACGACGAAGAAAAAATGAGATCGAGGGCATGGAGCGAGATTTCTCGGCATCTTAATGAAGGTGTTAATGTAAATGATGTTAAGGTTGATGTATATCGAGGTAGTTGACCGGTACGTGGTTTAAAAGTGGTTTAAACACGCTCTACACGTTTTTAATTTTGTTCAATTAGGGATTTCCGATTTTTTTATAATAGAGTGCATGTTGTCTGTATTTACAGAAACGGTGCGAATCTTTGAATAATTCGCACAAATTCCACTTTGGCTTTATTATGACTATTTTAAACTGGAATCGATCTTGAAATACAGAGCTAATTTCGTGAAAATCAGTCCTACCGTACCTGTGTGATTCGAAAACAGATCGACAAACAGTTAAGCCCATTTTACACGTCAAACTTTTTCAATCAAATTCCATCGATTCCAGTTGTTTTTCTGACGCCACGCACTCATCCGGGTGCGTTTCAGTGTTTTTGTTGTGTTTCGTTGTTTGACCGAAAGCATGAAAACGGAACCGGACATATGTATGACATCAGAAAAACGGTTGGAAGCGATGGAATTTGATTCAAACAGTTTGACGTGTATGATAGGGCTTTACTGTATGATTTTTTTTTATTGTATGCTGATGAGAATGAGGTTGGGTTTAGTTCTCACAAACGTTTATAGCAGCGGGGTTGCACGTCTTGTTTTGCTCAAAACTATGAGTCTGGAAGATAGAAATTGCACCTAACACATTCGAAAACGCTTCTAGCTTATTTTTGACAAAAAAAGTTACTTAACATTTTTTCACACATTAATTCAATTAGGAAAAGGTTTGTAAGGGAGAGGAAAACTTGCATATGTTAGGAGTCAGGTCTTGAAGAACTTTTTGGAGACTTGTTTCATCGAGAATAATCAAATTTGTAAATGTCAAGGGTTCTTTTGAAACAAATTTTTATTGGCTAGCGTAGTAATGAAATAAATCGATTCAGAGAACTTATAATAAATTTCTATAAATATCATTACTTTTGCTATAGTTACCTTGTTTGAACTTAAGATAAAAAATAAATAAGGATTCAGTTCATTTTATTTACATACAGTATGTTACAAATATTTCATGCGTTCGGTATTCTTTTGTTTCCACCGATCACAGCATGGTGTTTCTTTTACTTTGTTGGTTTATGTATATAGTTAAGACCGAAGGAGCGATGCAAAATAAGAAGTTTTTTCTACAAATGGAGAGAAAAGAATCAAAACTGAGACTTGTGAAAAGTTTCATAATTCCATTGTCTTTTCACATTGAAATGGCCAAGGTGATGGACTGGGTGACAAAGGTAGTGCAGTCACCACTTGAAACTGGACTGCAATCGCATCACAACCAATCACCAACCACGACCACACCACTATTGCCCGTTTTTTTGGGACTTTATTATTTTTTTATTCTTTGGAGGGGTCCAAACTCTTGTCCTCTCTCGTGGATGCGGCCATTCAATGATCTAATCTTTAGAGCTTCAATTCGGTTAACAAGTCCACTCGGTTTGTCCCGTGTCCGCTCATCAGCAATGGCAGGACGCTCGAGTGGCCAGAAATTGGATTTGTTCTGGCCACCAAGAGCCACCAGATTGGGAACAATCCAATTGCCACCATTTAAAGAGGGCGTCGTCAGCAACCCTACCATAGTTTTTTTCCCTCACCCACTCTTTCTCCAAAGCAGGGTTTTATCAGTGTTGCTAGAAATGTGTGTGGGATTCAGAGGACTCGGGAACGAGAAGAGTGTGACCACGAGGAGTTGAATTTGTGGGGAAGTTACCGTGTTGTTGAGAGTCTCTTAAGGACATTGCTATACAGTGTGGTCTAGAAAAGAGTGTATACTTGTGTGAGAGTGAAGGGACTGTAAATCGTGAACAAAAGGTCAACTTTTAAGAATTGTCATGTACATAGTACGTTGGTACTATTCGGTTATTTTGTGTGTTTATATGAGTGTCTTGTTGTACAAATTTTAAAAATGTTTTTTTTTTTTTTATGTTGCAGTACTACGCCAGTTAATTCCTAAAAACATCTAGTCTTAGTTTTTGATATTTAATCTAAATATTTAGCTAATTTTGTTTTATTTGATTAAATTTTAAATATTTAAAGATCGGTTTTTTGGTGGACGATGTAACCCGTACATGAAAATGTTTTTCTCACGTTCAAGTTGAATCAGTAACTAACTAGGATTTTTTTTTGTATGTGGAACAGTTTCGCACCATTAGCCGTCAATTATTCTATTAATTCTTTTTTTTTCTATTCGGCTTTTGATGCGTGATATGCCAATAAGAGGTGTATTTCAACTCATTTGAAGTCGAGCATCTTTGCTTTCGTTCACTGCATGTGAACGGATGTATCCATACAGATGATATTGAGAATGTCTATTGCTTGAGTAACTACGCAGAAAATATGCCAAGTCATTCCTTCGGTAACAATCAATTCATAAGTATGGAACAACATTTTTTGAATACGAAATAGCATCGTTATATTAATGGTAGTAGGTAACCCGTGCTGTAACACGGGAAGGTCATTATGATCACATTTTTGTTTACATTCGTGTTATGACATATTATACCATTACCTTTTCTTTTAAATTGAATTTTAAGCGTTATACACTGCTCTTTAAACACTATATGCATTCTCATAGTTTTGGGCTTTTATTTGGTTTTATTAATTTTGTCAATGTTAACATGTAAAACCAAATATTCAAACCCATAACGTTTTTTGCTTGTACTGTATATCATGGTAGGGTTGGTTACATGGTGGATGTAATAGTGATGTTGAAATATACTTATATTGGGTGTCCCAAAAGTTTATAATCGAACATCTAATATAATTAAAATGCTGAGTTTGGGATATAATAGCTTCTAATAGGGGTTTGTTCTATTTTTATTGACCTTGAAATTAAATTTTCAAGGAAATCGCATTTTAAAATTTTAAACAATGGGAAACAAAAATAGGTATGAAGTCATATTTAGAAAGTTGTATGCAGTAGCTCATTGAGTCAGTATCTACTGTCATTTCATTTGTTCCAACAATCTAACTAAAAAACAACGCACCATGATACTGCAGTAGCTTCACTGCATATCAATTTTGCTATGCAGCAAAAGTGAGTTCAGTTGTTTGTATGATTATTTTAAATACAAACGCCCAACACTACGGTACTTGTAACATGCGCGTATACCGGAGGGGGAGGGGGGTTATAGGGATTCCTCCCTTCCAAACCTACCTGATAAAGATGACCCGACGTAAAAATATTTGATGAAATTCGAAATACTGTATATTTGACAAGTTTTCCAAACCAAATCAAAAATTGAAATGTGTCAATTTAACTGTGTCAAATCATGTTATCACTTTAAGAAAGCTCTAATGCAACATATTACTCACATTGTGGATCCTTAGTTTGTCACTTTAATAATTTCATTTATTCGCTTTTTGTTGGTCGACAGACAATCTGGAACCACAGCTTTTTTTTTTTGATTTGTTTATTCTCCATCGCCATCATCGTACATAATTATAAATACATAGCCCATAAAATTAAATACAAGAAAAAACAAAAAATATATACATGACAGATAAAGAGAATTGGCAGTTTAACAGCTAGTTAACTTGTTAAGAAACTGCCGACTGTGTGTCACTGACTTAAGTTTTATAAGTCATTTATAAACTTAATTTAATAATATAAAACAAAAATCTTCCTTTTTTTTCACTGGTCTCCAGAGGTGCTTTGTTCGACCTGTAATGTCGTATCAACTCCGCCCACTTTTGATACGATGATATCAAAAACGATA